>CM030174.1:24792328-24979828 GCA_017639675.1 Aplochiton taeniatus | reverse complement strand
ATTTCCCGGGAAGACCGCAGTAAAACCCACAAACCCTTTGAAAGCCTATCATCCCCCAGGCTGTCTGACTTTCCACACTTACTCTAAATGAGCTCTCAAGAGGCCAGCCAAAATGACAAAAACTACAGCTAACAGGTTGGAAACATGAGGGTTAAAAAAGAACCTGACACTGTTGTCTTTGAAACAGACAGAGTTATAAGCACGCACACACACACACGCACTCACACACACACACACACACACACACACACACACACACACACACACACACACACACACACACACACACACAAACGAAAACCTATACAAAAAAAAATCAGATACCTAGAGAAAAGTACATGGCTGGAATGCAAAATGCACAGACAGTCTGACAAGTTAACTGTCGGATGGCCTATATGTGAGGCAGACGGACGGATAAACGGAGAAAGACGGACAAGTGGACCCTTTTGGGAGCAAAGAGAGGAACGAGAGCAGACTTCACGGCTACACCTAAAGGCGGATGAGACAGCCAGATAGACGGACAGGTGTGAGAGAAGCCTCGCGTCACCAGCAGCTTCTGCTGAATCCGGCGGATTTGAATAACAATTGCGCAAAGGAACACACGACACTGCTTGGAAAGGAAACTGGTCGTGCTCGCTCCCGCTACACCTCCATCCTTCTGGCTCTCCCTCTGTTCTCTCTTTCTTCTACCTTTTTAACAGCCTGTTTGCACCCTCTCACTCTCTCTCTCTCGTTCTACCTGTCTCTCCTCAGCAGCGTGGTGGCACTGCTGAAATATGTTTCCTCTGCTCCCCCCGGTAGGTTTCCTCATCCCTCTGATTAGATAAATATGGATGAACTTAGCCAGCCGCACCACGCTGGAATTAATGCTTTGCTGAGATATGGACCCTCACATAATCAGACATACTTATCAGCTCCCCATTCTGCCCTCATAGCAAAACTAAGGAGACAACTCCATCTTGGAATTTACAAACATATTATTCATTCCACTCAATGGGTTGCATAGTCAATTATCTAGGCCAAGGGTACCCTCTGATGCTGCATATACTAGGCCTATGCCACCATTGCCTATAATGATGAGCAGTCTTTGTAATTGTTGATAATAGAGAAGAAGAATACACTCAGGATTATGGATAGATTTGGTGAGTTGCATAACAACTATATTGCCAAACTTGCTTCAATATGGTATGTAAACTTTCGCCTTGTACGATACTTCACAGCATTGAATGATTGGGACTATGGTCCTACTTCTTACCGAGCGTGAGTAGGTAAAATTACCATATTCATATTTAATACTAACGTCGTTGTAATCCTCACTAAGAGTGATCCGTGAAAAGAGATATACGAAAGAAAAAATGCCTGTGCATGAGATGTAATTAATTGATGGGTGTAGTTGAGGACTCTCTGAACAACATTTGATTCTCTTGCGAGGTTTACAACATTTTCTCTGCCAAACAGCACTTTAACGTAGAATGCACACATCTTCATTGAAAAATGTAGCATGCATCGCTTATTTACTGCACAAACTGAACAATAAACAAAATATTCTAAATGTAGTATAGTTGTATAAAACTTGACATACCTGGTATTGTCGCAGTTATGAGTAACTGTGGTGTGCGTGCGTAATTTCAGCGCTATCCTGATAGAAACTTTTCTCCACTTGTAACCTTGGAACCTGTGAAATCTGGCAGTTGAATTTTATGATAAAGATAAGTGAAAGACGAGAGGATGTAATTTTGCTGGATCGAACGTGCCGACTCAGTGTTGGTGAGATCTAATCGTAGCTCATGTCGTGCCCCGCTTGAACGCAAGAATGGCAGTCTTTCTGTGGGAATCAGTTTGCGTGTTTTGGCGCGCGCTCTGACAGTGTCTTACCCTCCCACTCAAACATCCACTCGCAGTCTCCCACTCCCTGAAAAAAAACATAATCTGCGCTTTCATCCCCCCAGCCCCCCCTCCCTCCCTCCCTCCCCTCCTGCTCTCTCTCTCTCTCTCTCTCTCTCTCTCTCTCTCTCTCTCTCTCTCTCTCTCTCTCTCTCTCACTCTCTCTCTCTCTCTCTATCTCTCTCTCTCTCTCTCTCTCTCTCTCTCTCTCTCTCTCTCTCTCTCTCTCTCTCTCTCTCTCTCCCTCCCTATATATGATATATTCAATTATTGTATTCTGTTTATTTTTATTTAACTTTCATTTGGCATCCTTACCTTTTTTTTACTTACCGGGCTAAAACACCTGAAACATGGATGTTTCAACAGTGTACACATCCCTGCTGCTGCCATCTCTGAGTGATTCTAGTGTGCAACAGACTAACAGATTGAGAGTGGTCAGGATTAAATGTTGGATTATTCCTCAGCATTCATCATTTCATTATAACCAGAGCATAAACTGATTCAGCTAACAATGACATCATTTTCTGGTATACTCCTGCTCCCTCTCTCTCTCTCTCTAACTCTGTCTCTCTCTAACACTCTCTCGCTCTCTCTCGCACGCACACACACACACACACACACACACACACACACACACACACACACACACACACACACACACACACACACACACACACACACACACACACACACACACACACACACACACAAAAGCAGCCGAATTCATGCATGGAGCAAGAGGGAACGTTTAAAACACTTCACCTTACAATGATCCTATTATGAATATGATAAGGTATTCAGAGATTTCGAAACCTCTGTCTAATTTGTGTGTGTGTGTGTGTGTGTGTCTGTGTGTGTGAGAGAGAGAGAGGGAGACTGGATTTTCACTTCTCTGTTCTATACATGTGCGGTTATAGCTTTGTACATGTTGTATTTGATGTTGCGAGGCTGACCTGCGAAGTTGATCTGGATGTCAGTGGAACAGCCCTGGGTAAACAAGGTTATATAAATACAATGAACGCTCAGGAGCAGCCATATGCTGGGTGTGTATACACGTGGAAACCGCGCCTATGCCCCACTGTGTGTGTATTCGTTCAGTGATAATGGGTATCTAGGTGCTGGCAGATGCACTGTGTACGACAAACAGATGGCTACAGTAATTATGCACGGGCCAACCGACTCCACGTGAATGCTAGTGCGTGTGTCCCTGCAAAGTATGGAAAGTGCGTAGCTGGGTGTAGTGTAGGGATTTCACCTACCCTATGTATGGCCTACTTTATATTTTATATTTTTTTGTACTGTACAGAAGGTATATCTTCCCCCATAGTGGCCATCCAGTATTGGTGACCTTCTGCTTGGAGATTTATACACTCCCCATTTCCCGTTATTGTTATTCTCCGGGCTCCATACACTCTCCCCCCACGCTGCTTGGCGGTCAACGGATTTCAGTCCCTTTCATTTAAAAGGGCGTTCCGGGAGGACGATCATGCACCTTCTTCTGGCTCCATCTGACAAAGATGCCTCCAGTCTCAAGTCGATCCATCCAGCTGCCGCTAAATGTTTTCGGGCACTAGCAAGAGGGTACGGATGTGTGCGATTTCTGTTTCCGAACGTGGAAATCAGGATCCGTAGACTGCAGCGGAGCAAAGGACGGGCAGGCAGAGACCCGGGCAAGTGACGAGAGGAATAGATGAGAGAATACAGTCATTACTTGACTCCCAAAATGGTTTGGTCCGCCGTTTATTTCAATTGCCCTGACAAACACACTTACACCCTCCCAACACTGTGACTTCGCCTTTTGTCCAGAGGGTAACACTTGCCGCCCACACTCTTTCAGTGCAGACCTTGAGTCTGCCGCTGTTTCCATCAGGTGAAAAGATATTCTTTCAGAGGTATGTGTGTGGGTGTTTGTGTGCGTGTCTGTGGGTGTGCGGTTCATGTGTCTATATGCAGCATTGGGGTGTGTGTTTAATGGGGAAAGAGAGGACGTTTGAACCCGTCTTTTGGGAATTTCAAGGAGGCTAAACACGGTGGGATAATGGTAAACAGTGTTCTCATTTGGGGTTTTTGGTGCAATCGTTTTAGTCCTGAATGTGCCATCGGTTGCACTGAGTCCTCAAGGCCAAGATTGACAGAAGAAGCTGCCTTCAATGTTAACAGCAGACAACTCTTTCTCTCCAGCATATTTTCTTCCACATTCTGTTTTACTGCTTTAGACTGGACAGTTTGCAACATCCTTGCTCGGCGCACGGAAACATTGCTGTTATTCGGCTTGATACAATCAAATGTTCAAACACAGTGGCCTGCAAACAGGACTTGGAACCAGTGCTTTGCATATGCACATTCATTTGGAGGATTTAAAAAAAAGATTATGTGTGTGAGACTCTGGGTGTTTGTATATCATTGCCACTTACCCAGGCGTTTAGCTCATCAAACGGATCTTAATTATCTCTCATGTGATAGTACAGTACGGGGTTAGCCCATAAAATGGAAGGCCATTATTGTCCTTGCATGGCTTAGTTTAGAAACAGAGCCCAAACAATATGCAACCTTGAAGTCATTCAAATAACCTGTTCATGGAGGAAAGAACGCAGAGAGATACACGGAGACACGTGCATGCACACACACACACACACACACACACACACACACACACACACACACACACACACACACACACTCACTGACACTGATGGTCTCTCAGTACGTATTTTACTGGAGTGTCTCCCACTTCCTTTAGTCGGATGCTTGCCCCTCCTGCTCTCCCTCTGCCAACCCATTTGCTCTCCATCCCTTCATCTGTTCACCCATTCTCTCCACCCCTCGCCCCCACCATCTTTGGGCTACTCACGCCCCTCTGTCCCCTCACCCTCCCTTTCCCTCCCACCCGTGCTTGCTCAGTCACACACTTCATCCTGTTTTCTCTCCATGCCTCTATCTATTTTTCTCGGCCTACATAGTATATTCTCTGCTCCTCCCTGCCCCTCCTCTCTGGGCAGAAGGCCAGTGTGGGTCAGAGGCAGGGTGTAATTCCTCTTCTCCTCCTTTCTGGCACACTCAGAGAGAAAGAGAGAGAGAGAAAGAGAGGGAGATAGGGAGAGAGAGAGGGAGAGAGAGAGAGAGAGAGAGAGAGAGAGAGAGAGAGAGAGAGAGAGAGAGAGAGAGAGAGAGAGAGAGAGAGAGAGAGAGAGAGAGAGAAGCAACAGTTATCATTTGGTCCTTTGATCTGCTTTGGCATTTCATGGATGGAAACGTTTTTTTGCACTTGCATATCGTTGATCCATCTTACCTCGTTCATGGCTAATTACTCAAAACCGTTTCTTTCTCTTTTTTTTCAGTGGCAACTAAAAGAAACAGGAGATCTTGCGGACACACACATGATACGCTTCTTCTTCTTTTTCTTCTTTCTGTCCCCTCCCGGGCACTGTAGAAAAATACAGCCGACCGGAGAGTTGTTCTGTAGCTCAAAGGGTCCTACTGCCTGGGGGGCCTCATTATATTGGAAGATGGCTGGATGGCAGTGGTTCTGGGGAGGGGGTGCATGAAAGAGACGCAGAGCTAGGGACCTGAAGGCCATTGTTCTGCGCTGCCGGAGCCGTGGCTCATTTGGCCGTCCGCAAACTGTACGCGGGTGGAAACAGTAAACATCCCATTTTTATTCATTGTACTCAGAGCACTTCCGAATGAAGCTCCTTCTCTTTCTGTTTTTTTCCCCCTCCTGTATCCTTGTTTCATAGATCCTATTTATCCACAGGCTGCACTGGCATTTGGAGTGACTCGCACGCACACATGCCGCTATTCTCAACCCTTTCAGTGGACTGTAGACACCCTTCCATTGACTCTCCTGCCGTTCGGCCTTGCTATATGTGGTCATGGGCAGGTCCTTCTATCAATACTGTAGGAGAAGTAAGCAGAATGTGTGCAGAGGAGAAGTGCAGATATCCTGACTGGCGAGGGAGGGAAAGACGGAAGGGGAGGGAGGAGGAGAGGTGGGCGGTCACTCTGTTCAACTGCCGTCCCTGATGAAAGGCATTATTTCGTCAAGGACATGTCCATATTCCAACATCTTTCTCTCTCTCTCTCTGTCTCTCTCTCTCTGGGTCTCTCTCAAGAAGTTTCATGGCAGAAATATCATGGAAAACGTTGTTATACATTGACATGTCTTGATGTCTTCAATCTAGTTTTCATCTTTGTATGCTGCCTCTGAAAAAGATACAGGTGGCATTCAAACATTTCTACGGCCATTTTTCGGATTTGACGGGAGGATGAGTAAATTGAGCTGACCCAAATCATTTAGACTCTCCTTGAAAAAAGTATTCATATTAATAACCTCTGGAATCAGGAGACCACCACCACGCACGCACGCACGCACACACACACACACACACACACACACACACACACACACACACACACACACACACACACACACACACAAGGCCCTCCGAGGGCCAGAGAATCCATCACTCTACGCTTAAAATAATCAGCCTAGTTAAAAAAGAAGGTTCACACACACTCTCACAGAGACAGATACAGGCACACACATGCACACACATATTACACACATATACTTATATGAAATTTGTGCCTTTGTTGCATGTGCATTATTCAGTGTGTGTGACTATGTGTGTGTGTGTGTGTGTGTGTGTGTGTGTGTGTGTGTGTGTGTGTGTGTGTGTGTATGCGTGTGATTGTGTGTTGCATGTCCAAGAGCGTAGCTTTATAGGGCATCCTAATTGGTGACTCGTCTCACTTTCAGAAAGCCCCAGTCAACACTAAAAGTGCCAGAGAGAGACTCACAGGACATCCATAGAATTGGGTCTACAATCACCCACAATTTCAGACATTCTGTGCAATTACAGAAACCTGGGATACAACGCTGGATGGGGTAATTTGACTCGAAAATACTGATTTGAAAATATCAAATATCTCAGCTTTCTCTGCGCCTCTTCCCTATGGCTGCAATGATGCAAACGTTACTTTGAGACTAACCTCGAAATGTTTATTGATCTGGGAAGTTTTTTTTATTATAAATTAACATATAACTCTTGAATATCCTGAATAATCTAATACCCCCCTTTCCCCCTTTGCAAAGACAAAAGAAGTCATGGAATTGGTTTCTCTCCGGTCTGTGGCAGGTTTAGGGTCATCATATTCTAAGTGGATACTTTAGCGGTCAGAGCCTTGTCCCAAATATACTAACTGCTTAAGGAAGTATTTTTCCAACTCAATGGTGGACTTTTTCAATTAAAGAAATCACCTTTTTGGATTAAAGCAATCTAGTTTTGAATATTTTTCATACCTGAAACTCAAGTTTTCCATGACCTCGATGTGGCTTCTGATACTATTGGCCATACAATCTTAAGTGATTGTCTGAAGAACTGTTTGGGAGTAACAGGCATTGCTCTAAACAGTCTTATGCCCTTTCTAGTGAAATAGCAATCATGTATTGGATTGTGGATTGTTTTTCTCCATGACTCCAGTGACGTATAGAGTTCTTTAAGGCTTGATTTAGCCCCTATATGGTCACTATTTTTCACATCATCTATAAGCGTAATGCTTCCTTTTATTGCTGTTGACGATCCTTACAATGTACACATTTTACAATCTTATAGAAAGAGAACAAGTCTGATAATGCCATTTTTGGTCTCCCTGACACAACATTATTTACTGCAGTTAACATTAAAAAGATCTTACTTGCAATACCATTTTCTATAAAAACAACACCAACAACAGCATTATGATTATTTTCATTATTATTATTATTATTATTATTAACAATAATAAAAATACTGTATTTTCATTGTTATTATTACTACTAATAATACAATTCATAATATATTCGTATTGTTATTGATAATAACAATACCGCCATGCTATTTCGATTTTCTCAAGACCATTGCATGGTAATTATTGAAAAATAGTAATAGTAATCTTACCAAGAGTCATAGTCAGAGTCCAGTGAGGCAACACTTGCCCTGTATGGGAATTTACATTGCACAGCCCTTCCAATTAAGGCCAAATATCTTATGCTACACTAGGCATGGCAGGATCTTCCAATTACAGATGTTTGTGTGTTTTTGCACGCAATAAATAAGTCTGGCTAGGAATACCTAAAAAAAGCTACGCTAATATGACTCAATAATGCAAACACATTTTTATCTTTGACATTAGGGCTACCTACTTCCTTTTAAAAGGGGATCAAGAAGCATGGTGGCACATCAAGCAATAGGATGGCATAGTCAAAATAGCCTCTCACTAAACCAGCAGTATAGCTACAGTATAGCCCATATAGGATTCATCATCAGAGCCGTTTCTTGCTATATGCGGACTATGCGGTTGCATAGAGCCCCCGAAGCAACCACGCTTTCATTTTAGTATTTTTTTTTCTCTAGAAATGAATAAGTCCGGCCTGTTTTCGGTAACCAACCACCCTTGTGGGCTGAGTGAAAACAATTATATGATTATATTTTCCACAGATCTCTTAAAGTGCACCAGATTGATGCATTTAAATGTTAGAAGTAGGAGCCCCCAAACCACCTTTCGCAAGGGCCCCCCACCAAAAAGATAGAAACGGCCCTCCTTATCATTTATAAAGACCCACACTCTAGGAGAGAGGGGCATGGGTGTATGCATTGCCTACAGTGCGCAATCATTAAAAAGGGTACACCACGAAAACATAAGTCAAACAAAATGAAAGTGTAAAAGTGCCCAACACCCGGCCACACACTTCTACAAGAGTTTTGACTCCGGCGATTGACGATGCTGCATGCAATTGATAAAAAATAAGTTGTAGGCTGCGTTCTTAAATTGTGTTTTGCTGTCATCTAGTGGCGGGTCTATTGCGTACTATGTAATGACTTCTTTAAGACAATCCTGCAACGCTGTGTAGCGAGACTTTTCAAATATGGGATATAGCATTAGTCACTCATGTGAGAATATGGCTTGAATAATAACTATTTTTCCGTAGACATGCTCATCCATCCGTGATTTAAAAAGGCAAACACATTAGAAGCTAACATGCATATCCCCAGCATGCATTGCGCGATATTCTTACCGAAGTGCAAACAGAGAAGGAGGGTAAAAGCATTTACACGAATTGTAAACGTAGATTTGGTTTATAGAATAGTGCATTATATGTTTTAATAAATGTATTTATACAAAAAGATATTTACAAGATCAACCGTAACCAATATTGTTTGCCAATAGCTAAGCTTTTATATACGCTGGGTTAAGGGATATACTTTCGGTGGGCGGAAGCTCATTGTAGAGGTCACTAACTGGGTGTTCGTCACTCCACTTGTAATCTCGGGGAAGGTCTGAGACACGAGCCGATTACTATCCTAGCAGGATATCATTCAACTTGGGTGAGTGAGTGCACAGAAACTATGGGCCGACGTGAGTTGTTCTCGCAGGAGACACTAGGCGGTGCGATTTATCACCACTGGTAGATGCGAACTCACTGGCTTGGAATCACTCATGGCTGGCAAATGAGTGCAATGTATGAGTTGGAGCATGCTCCTAAACCCAATTCAGACTACTCTCCTCCCACTTTTAAAAAACGATTACAAATCGGTCTTGAAAAATAGTAAATCAAAACCAATACATTTAGCCAGCTGTGAAAAAAACCTCTGATAGTCACATCATGCAGCATCCACAAATTTTTTTATTCAGACATGAATAAATAGACACATTACATGCACACATTAATAGGTATCATTGAGAAACACCCTCCATAGAACAGGTTGAGAGAATGAATCATCTTTCGTTCTGACCCAGTTTCTACCTGAGGCAGAGTCTTGTGGAGCCTGCAACTCCAAAAGACAAGTTACTTGTATCACCAAAGGAAAGTCAACAGCACAGAACTGCACTGTGTGCGTACTGTATCTTTCTATTAATCTAGCTGACCTTCTAATTTGTGATGTGAGATGCTGTGTTGTTTGCTGTTCTTTAGAGTAGTGGCAAAGTGCTTTATACGCTATAAAAACAGGTGACATTTCTGATTTCATCAAATGGGTTCAAATTGATCAAATGATTTGTATAGTGTGAAAACTCACATATAGTTAGTATTGTTTTCCATATTGAAGTTACTGCTTATTTGAATACATACAATTGCATAAAGATACAGCACAGCTAAACTTTAAAATGTTTTTTATATCTTATGGTATACCCAAAACCTGTGTCTCTGAAAACAAAAGAATACGACTTAGTTTGTCAATAGACAGATTGTGCATATGTTCTGAACACAACAATGAAATGGCTGGATGGATGGCTGGATGGATGTTTAAGTAGTGAAAGCGCTGACCTTCCATGACTCACAGTTGTCGTAATATAAATGACAATGAGTGACCCGACCAGCACTGCACACTGGCTGATAATGTGACAAAATAGAACACTTGAATTAGGTCAGAGATACCGACGAGCACGTCACTGGAAGGTAAGGTTCATCAGATGGTCACACTTTGTGAGGTAGAGGAGTCAAAATAATAAGATTTAAACGATATGATTCATGTACAGAAATCAAATGATATGGTGATGTTTTGGGCAAAAAATGAAATGCATTGAAAATGCATTTCCCATTTAAGTGATAAATATTAATTACGTTTTCCTACATTTTTTTCTTACCTGAAAGAACATTTAATAAACACTATATTTGGACCAACGTATGCATCTGACTGAGCAATACAAGATTCCATTTGAATAAACTTTTTTTTTTATAATAATAATAATTTATCTATTCATGTAAAACGTAATGTTCATTCAAGAACTTTGCTTTATGAAGTGGTGGACAGAAATATCCTTTTGACATCAGTGATGGAATTAAAGCTGCAGACACAGACATTTTGGAAAACTGTTTAAAGCACCATTGGTTGTGGGTGTTGATCGCCTTTGTCTGTAATGCAACACTGTGTAATAACTCTAGTGTATCCTTAATGTATGTTAAGAGGGTTTGGTAACCAAAGAGACTGCAGAGTTTACCAGTTAACTGAAAGCACATGGCTCCCCCAGTGATAAGGAATCGAGGGAATCATGATAGAATTAACGGCTTAGATGAAGATAACATGGGCTCCTCTCAGGTGGGAGAGAAACATGTGAGGCCCCAGGCTCGGCCCCAGCCATCGCGACCCCCACATTACCTAACACACAAACTGAGCAGGTAACCAGTCCCAGTCACAGCTAAGTGGAAGGGCAAGATGTACAGTAACGTTGCACCTACATCTAAACATTAAAGACTATTTACAGACTTTAAAAAGGCCAGTGTATTGGCCTTACAATAGTTTACAACAGCCTCAGTACACAACTGGTTAGTTAACATTTTCTTTTTGTCTCAGTGAAGCAAACGGTAAGGAGCAGAGCCAATGATAATCCTGGATGCAACTTTAGACATGCTAACAAGTGAGCTTCCTCTATGTATTATTTATATGTACACTTTAAAGATAGATCCAACTGATTTGCCTAAAGCAAATAGTAAGGTCAAACTTTTTTTTTGGAGCCCGAACAAATTTATTAAAATGCATTGCATCTTGCATTAAACGGAATTATTCCCCTCAAATCCATTTGAATAATTTGTTCTGTGATGAACTTCTCCCACCTAATCAGCCCTAGGCAGGACCCTACACCCCTAAGCTGATCTTACCCATGTGCTCCACACCCTTAACAGTGCTCTACAGTCTCTGCATTCTAAACACTTTATTTAAAATAGTATTTAGACAAACATTATCTAAACACATTTGTGTAAAAAGTCTCTCACACAGGGTTGACAGAAGCTTGACATGTATTCCATCGATAGTCAAAGAATACGCTTAAGCTTGCATTAAACAAGGGCTACTTATATAAATATAGCTTCGAGATCAAGGAGCTCTGCTTGGGCCCTTGAGGTAAATCTTGGCAGTACTAGGTTCAATATCCCAATCATACTAAACCTAAATCAAGAAAAGGGGCGTTAAAAAATAAATAGGAACATGACCATATTTGACTGTTCACATACAACATGTGTGCATCTTAAGATGAAAAGTTTGGACCCTGTGAGCCAATAGATCTTTAAGCCATGTGCATGCTGGTGGCCATCTGGATATTGACCACACATCGTCCAAGGCTCTAATGAATTGTTGTATAAGCGGCCCATTTAGTTGTGTCCACGCTGATTGTCTGGCCACACTGTGCCCCACAGATATCATTATCTAACATCAATGTGAACTCCACTCCAGGAACTGTTGCTCACACACTCACACAGGTACACACACACACACACACACACACACACACACACACACGCGCGCACATAACCTGCAGCGTTCATTCCTTTTTTAATCACGTTGTAGGGGTGCAGGTGATTTTAGTAGGACCAGTCAGAGGCAGAAGAAACATGCAGCCTGCTGGGGAAGATAAGGGATCTGGAGGATCAGAGTGGATTATAGACCCTCAATAAAAGAGAATGGCTGCACCGAATACATCACACTTGCACTGGTCAGAACCACAGAAGACACACAAGAAGAGAGAGAGAGAGAAGTTCTTATGAAAGATTGTTAAGACACAGCAAGAGAGGAGATTCTATCCTCAGAAAGAGCTTATTCCACTTAAAAGGCAGAAAAAGGGTTTTACATTCAACCTACATTCATTAGGACTGCAATCCAACCGTGTGTCAAAACAACTTTATGTTCCTCGAGGACTGTGTGTATGTGCATGAGTTTGGAGAGCAGCTGGGAGTTTGCGTGGTTTTGGATAGTGGGCATATCTGTGTGCATGCCTGGGTTCACACATGATGCTTTCATCTGTTTTGAGTTGCGGGCTGCTGTGGATGTCTCTGCGCGGAGCACTGTCTGACTGTATTTTGGAGAACTACACACTGCTAGTTGAGAAGCATGGTTGTGACCAGTGTACTACTGTCAACACCACCATCTGCAGCGGCTTGTGTTATTCACAGGTGAGAGTGTGCCCAGTGATCCAACTGTCTCCACCTTGATCTCCATTCAGTATAGCGACTTTTCTCCACCACCTTTTCACTTGGAAACATGCCATCTTTGTGTGATTTTTAGTCTGGGCTGTCCCACATGCTCAGATCGAAGACATATGTTGGGAGAGGGAGAGAGAGAGAGAGAGAGAGAGAGAGAGAGAGAGAGAGAGAGAGAGAGAGAGAGAGAGAGAGAGAGAGAGAGAGAGGGAGGGGAGGGCACTTCTGTGACACACTTTTAAGTACACTTTTAATTGTAAATGTGGTGTTTGTTCAGGCTGTAAGACATGTGACAATGTTAATTAACCTCTCATTTATTAATATTTAAAATGACAACGGTTTTGACTGTTTTGTACAGCCAGTGTGTTTCTGACGGTCTCCGTCTCTTCCCACCAGGACACCAATGTGAGAGGGCGAGTTGGGAGGAGTTACCTGATCCAGCGTGGCTGCATGCCCCAGGCTGTGGTATATCGTGCTGCATTTGTGCCAGGCTGCCCCCCGCATATCAACCCTCTGATCTACTACCCCGAGTCCAATCGCTGTCACTGTAGCCGCTGTGACGGACATATCCACCACTGTGTCCAATTGGGTCGATCTACTCGGGACACCTGCCCTAAGACTACCAGCAGTGGCAAAAAGAAGCGCTCTGGCAAGAAGCACCGCAGTGCCACCTGAAGAGGTGACGTTCACACGACTCGGTGTATCTGGTTCCACTTGATTCTCTGGGTGCTGGAGCAACTCACATAACTGTCCTGCATGCTTTTGTTTCTACGTGTTTGTATTAGTAAGCTGGAAAGATAGTATTGTGTAAGTGTGTATCTGCATCTTTTGTAGTACATGACATTGTTTTTATTAATAACATGACGTATAGCAAGCTGATGACCGATCTCATTCTTGTCTGCAGTTAATGAATGACTCAAGCTAGGTCTGTCCTTTTTAATGTAAAGCGACTTTGAGTAGTTAAAAAAGCGCTGTATAAATAAAATGTATTAGTATTACTATTATTAGGTGATTAAAGTTTTGGGAAATCCCTTAATCCTCACCAAGTCACCTGTTTTGGGGGTAAGGTTCGAAAAGTAGGTTGACATCCAAATAGTGATAATGTTTATTTTAACGGTGCTTAAACTTGTAATTTTCTTTCTTTCTCGTGGTGTGCATAGAGACAAATGATACAGTACATTGTTCAAAAATTACTTTCAGTTCTCTTCAATAAAAAAAAATGGAACTGTAACTGGTTCAGGTAAAACACATGCATGTGGGTTGTTCATAACATTGTAGTTTACAGTGGCCCTTTACACAATGGCCTCACCCTAACCCTGCATTATTCTAATTCTGTTTTACCCTAATATATTGGATGGCCCACCATAATCTCTGGCTTAATTCAGTATTAGTGTTTTGAAAGAGGGAAACAGTTACAATGAGGTTGGGAAAACTGAAAAATTGCAGATATACAGTAGCTGTCCTGTCACACATGGAAGTGAGGATATGAATACAAATCCCAATGTTAATGTATCAATGAAAGCACTCTTGTAAATGCTATAATTAGGCTCATTGACAGGGATATGTAAAGCTAAAAAAAACGACAAATTCAGTCAAATTACTTTCCCGTGAGTGCAGATTATAGTAAAACCTTTACTTCTGATACTTGGTCCAATTCTGTAGATTTCTACGGAAGCAATATTTTATTGTTTGTAATCTTTTTTAGTTGAGTTCTTTTGTTGCAGAACTTTTACTAAATGGTGTTGTTATTATTAAAACTATTGATACTATGGTGAAGTTGTTTTGGATTGAATTGATGTTGGCTACCTAGCCAGCAGGGTATTGTTGCTCTTTTCAAATGGACTCTCCGACGTGACCTCGTCAGATACGTGGAGCATTGTTTGGAGTGCTCTGCTGGTTAAGGTCACCTGTCCGGGAAAGGACCCAAAGTCTCGCCAACAAACAGTCGGTATTGTCACGCCCTCACTCCAGCGTTCCTCATCCCCGTGTTATTGATTGGCTTTATGATTTGCACCTGTGTCTTCTTTAGCCCTTTATTTAAGCCTCCTGTGTTTTTGGTTTGTTGGGCGTGTTTGTAAGTAGTACCTTTTGTGAATGCCTAAGTTTGTTTGTTCTCCCTTTGGTATTAAACCTTAAAGTCTACCTGCACATGTATCTGTCTGAATGGAATCATTACAGGTATAACCTCCTCCACTGAAGCTGCCAAAGTTCCAAAATTCAATAAAACAATTATAAAGAAAAGAAAACATTTACAATAAACACATAATACTAATGTGTTACAATCCAATACATACAGCTGCAATCAAAATGATTCAACCCCCATTGCAAATTAGGTTTATTAGCAACATTTACAAACCTTCAGCTGTTTGCAAAAACAATCAAGCAAGAACTATTTAAATAGCTCAACACAACTAATATAACAAGTGGTTTCTTCAAAATCAACACAAAATGCCACTTTTAATGACTACTGCAGTCTCAGAATTATTCAACCCCTGAATAGAATCCCTCATAAGAGCACACATTTGCAAATCAGGTGTTGTCTCAAGGGCTTCATTAGTTGCATCAGGTGTGCTTTAGATAAAACACATCAAATACCTGGACTGGCTAGAGCTTTGTTGACTGTTTGATAGCATGTTAGAAATATGGCAAGAGAGTGGTCAAATAAAATTAAGAAAAGAGATTATTGCCATGCACAAGCAAGGGAAAGGATACAAAAAGATAGCAAAGGCACTGAATGTTCCAAAAGATACAGTTGGAAGCATAGTTCGCAAGTTCAAAGTCAAAGGAACCCTGGCTACACTACCTGGATATGGCAGAGAGAGGAAGCTATCACCGGCTGCCACCAGATTCCTGAGGAGGCAGGTAGGTCAAAAACCCTTGAGTGACTGCAAAAGACCTGCAGCAAGATTTGGTGGCAGCCAGGCATTGAGGTGCACAGTAAGGCACAGTTTGCACAGTAAGGCGCATACTAAACGCTGAAGGTCTCCATGCCCAAACTCCAAGACACACACCTGCTGCTGACCCAAAAGCATAAGAAAAGTCGGCTCCAATATGATCAAAACCATGAAAGTCCACCAAGGCTTGGTTTCAGAAGAAGTCCTGAAAGATTCTGCAGTGGCTGTCACAATTGCCTGATCAAGATACCAAGACCCCATAGAAAAGGGTGGGATTTGAAGAAGGCAGTTGCAGCACACAAAGACTGCAGTAGTCATTAAAAGTGGCATTTGGTGTTGAATTTGGAGAAACCCCTCATAAATCTAATCTAAATCTTTTTTTCTCACTTAGATGAAGATCTTTATGTGGAAATTCAAGGCAATTTGCCATGCTTAAGGAAAATCGCTCCCCTTTTGCAAACAGAAATAAGATGCAAATCTTTTTATTACAGAAGCAAAATGAAAGTCACTCATTTAGTTCCATACTCCTGCGAGCCACACCGAAAACTAGCAAGCCTTCTATTGGGAGTTCAGAGTTTAATGGGTTTGGCAGGAAGGTGAAGGTTGTGCAATGTGCATGACTGCAGGGTGTAGAGCCATGGGGCGGGCTTGCTAGTCAGGCTTATATATAAAGCTCTCACTTTCTGTGACCTTGCTTTGCTCAGTTTCTCCCAGGGACCTATTACTTGCCCCCTTCCCCGGCTTTCTCCGCTTAGCAAAACAGCTCTATCCACACTAAGGTATTATCGAACTATAAGACCAATGGCACAGCAGCAACAGATCAGGTCTGTACCTTACCCGTTCTCTTTTTTGATTGTTATAGAAAATATGTTTAGAATAAACTTTAATATGACTTTGTTTTACAACTTTGGGTTCAGGTGAATTGCGTATTTCATTTTAAGAAATGCATGAGTGAAAAGGAGTGAATCCCACAGCATATCTCTGTTGCATATTGCTTTTACTTCTCGACGTTGCCTGCTGGTATCTTTGGAATACGTTTTGGTCGTTTGTTTCCAGCCTCCCTGCCAAGCTGATCAATGGAGGGATAGCCGGCATGGTTGGAGTCACATGTGTGTTCCCTATTGATCTGGCCAAGACTCGTCTGCAAAATCAACGCAGCGGACAGCAACTCTACAAGAACATGTAAGGAAAGCCCAGATCCACTGACTGATTATTCCCCCAGTGTGTGTGATCTAATCCGCAACAGGGTTGTCCTCAGAATACTTAAAATGTCCAATAAAAAAAGCTTGCTCGATTTTCAATCAGTTGCCATGCAAGTGTTTTTCAAAACTTGGAAGCGACTCCAAAAATCAGGTTTGGTATCTAGGCAAGGATCATAGATTCTCGGTAAAGGAGTTGTCAACACTAACCAAAGGTGCTTTGTTCCTATAAAGGTTTTCTAGGAAAAATCTAGTCTGACTGGTTCCCACAACTTCCCAGTAAAAGGTCATTCGTCAAACTGGGCTGTATAGTTCCCGGTTTAGTGCGTAGAAATAACAAACTAGGTAAAGTAATCCTCCTTTGTGATTGAACGCTTTTTTCCCAGGATGGACTGTCTCATTAAAACTGTAAAGTCAGAAGGCTACTTCGGCATGTACAGAGGTAAGATGCAATATGTTTACAGAACACACACGGCTCTTCTTGTTTGCAGTGCATTGCCAGTGAATTAATAAGAGTTGGCCAATTACAAGGCTATTTGCGAGCCTCAATTCTTCAACACTAAAGCCCGCCTATGTAAGTGAAAGGGTATGTGAAGAAGATCGTGTTCCATCTGCATGAGCCTGTGTTTATTTAGAGCTAGGGTGCCTTTCGGGCTTACGTAACGTGCACAAGAACCAGCTTGAATGGGTGTGCAGAGCGCTGCGTTCGAGGTCTGTGTATATTCTCGCAGGCATGTAACCTGTCTTGTGCGAGTTGTTTGTCTCCTTGTCTCTTTCATGTTGCAGTGATTGGAAGCCAGTGGCATATCAGGGCTAGCCTTTAGGCACAGCCCCCACTGAAGGCCAAACCATTTAAGACTTAAATACAAATACAAAACTATAATTCATGTTGTGTTTTCGTTACTTTGTCACTGAGCATGAATGCACTTCAAATGTTGCACCCATTTATCTGATCAAGCTTATTTTTCTCTCTAGGTGGGGCCGTCTCTTACCCACTCAGTCAGCCACACAAAGCTTTTCCATGCTCTCTGTTGGTTTGGCTTTCCCACGACCTGCTTTGTCCGTGCAACTAATACTGCCTGACTGGTCCCATTTTGCCGTAGGCGCTGCTGTAAACCTGACCCTGGTGACGCCAGAGAAGGCCATCAAACTGGCTGCCAACGATTTCTTCCGCCAATATCTCAGCAAAGACGGGTAAGTAGCACCTCGTCCGTCTCACTGTCTCTCTTTGCCTCCTGTTGTGCCTTTGCGTGTGTCCAACGAACTCCCCTGGTTGTGTGTGTGCCCAGTGGGAGGCTAACGGTGGGCAGGGAGATGCTGGCAGGGTGCGGCGCAGGGATGTGCCAGGTCGTCATCACCACGCCCATGGAGATGCTTAAGATCCAGCTGCAAGATGCGGGCAGGCTAGGTAAGAATACTGGCAGCCATTCTGGATCCAAACACTTACTGGGGGAGGGCCTGAAAAACAAGTGGATTTTATTGACACTGATGCGCAGAAATTGAACGCAGAAAGCGTGAATTTGAACCATTTGAAAAACAGCTGTAGTAGCATGATAACCGTTGCTTTGCCATTTTCTTGTTTGTTTAGCTGCCCAGCAGAGGATAATGCCGACGGTGGTGCCCTCACTGAAGCTGGGTGGAACCAGTGCTTTGCTGAGCCGCTCCTACAGTGCCTGCCCCTCTCCACAGGTGTTGCGCGTGTCTGCCATCCAGATCACCAGAGAGCTGCTCAGGACCAAGGGCATAGTGGGGCTGTACAAGGGGCTGGGGGCCACACTTATGAGGTGAGAGCACCTGGGTTAAGGATCCCTCCATCAAACCGCTCGCACTGCTACTGTAGGGTTAAGAAGTCTAGGGTTGGATTCCGCTGTTTATTTCCAATAAACGTACTGGTCTATTCATCTTTTGAACTACTAGGTGCTTGGGTATTTGCTGAATCTTTTTATTGTTTTGTTGATTTATTCTGAAGTTAACGTGCACATGTTATCTTATCTTTGTGTGTCTCAGGGACATTCCCTTCTCCGTGGTGTACTTCCCTCTTTTTGCCCACCTGCACCAGCTGGGTGCGCGGCCGTCTGACGGTGCCTCTGTGCCCTTCTATTGGTCTTTCATGTCTGGCTGCATGGCCGGATCTGCTGCCGCTGTGGCTGTCAATCCCTGCGATGGTGCGTATGTCGACAGGCACAGACAATGCTGCTAGATGGACGCACATTTTGGTTTTCTGTGGGTGTTGGGAATGACTTTGCTTCCTCTACTAATATCAGCTTGATTCATTTCCCTAGTGATCAAAACGAGGTTACAGTCCCTAAGCAAGGGTGCCAACGAGGAGACCTACAATGGAGTGGTGGACTGTATCAGGTAATTCAGTCCTATTTCCCTCCCTCTATTGCAAATGGACCATACATTTTACTCAAGATTTGAGTTTTAATGGTAACAACATTGATGAATTATCTCCAAATATGTTGACCCGTCTTTTGTATTCCCCTCCTTTCAGTAAGATCCTGAAAAAGGAGGGTCCGGGTGCGTTCCTGAAGGGAGCAGGCTGCAGGGCGCTGGTCATCGCTCCTCTCTTTGGCATCGCCCAGGTCATGTACTTTGTTGGCGTGGGGGAGTTCCTCCTGGAATACACCCCCAACAACATCTTCTCAGCCTGAGCCTACCTCACTGCCGCAGCTTAGCTGCTAAACAACAGCATAACCACACGAGTATCAATGGGCTGGACTAGACACCAGAGTTCTCACTGTGAACACTGTGAATTATTTCACATATTATCTACCTTATTTATTGATGGATGTTTTTTAGAAAACATGAATGCTAACAGGGAACTTTAGGTAGAGAGAGAGCGCAAGACTTGGCTGTTTTGACATAATGCCCCCCAAGTCATTCCCATCAGTGTGCGGATTATCAATTGGGGGTCCCTCAAAATCCCTGCCCCCCCTAAAAGTTGCGTATAAATACTATTGTACTTAAAATAAAAAAGCATGACATATTCTTTGGATTTTTTTTTCAAAGCAAAGTACAGATGTAGGAGTATTAGCCTAATAGTCTGTTTTAGGACTGGCATTAATCACAGAAAGCATATTGAAGTATAGAACAACTATATTAATGTATTCGCCAATAGCGTGGCAAAATAAGATAATCAACATTATATGGACCCCCCCACGTTAAATGTTATTTTAATCGGGGGTCCTCTAGACCCCCTAGACCCCCCGTTTTTCGCAGACCGATTCCCACCATTGGGGACTCTGAACGGCAGTGTCCACTGTCCACCACTCTGGCCCTGCCCCCTCCTTCATGTCGGAAACTTTAACCCCGTCCCCTAATGTCTCCTGTATCGATTACCTCCAATTTGCTCCCTGTAACCCAAACCCCAAATCCTTTCCGAGCTCTGTCACTGGGTAAGGGGTAACGGCTGTCACTAGGACAACTGTGATAAAGGGAAGGCATAGATTTAACCGATGCTACACAGAAGGTACTGCATCACTTAGGCCTACTTGAACCGACCATGTTTAATCCTGTTCTATAGGATGAATGTGATCCCATGGTTATTGATGTTACCAGACTGAAGTTTAAGTACACAGTATGACAAACTGAGCCTCTTTATTTTAAACACGTGCCGTCTTGTGGTCCAAACACATAACAGGACAGTCAAATCGGTTGTCTAGAAACGCAGAAGTTACTATATTTAGCAGGTTTAATAGAGATGGAGAAGAGCTACCTCTTCAACTTGCCATCATTCCAAGAATTGTGGGGCTGTTATGTAAAATCGAAATAATAACACTATTTGAATCATCTTTATATCACTTGCAGTACTCCCAACAGTGTATACAAGTAAAACTTGAGTCAAGTTGATATAGTACTATTCCAACATACGTACATTCAATTACTTGCTGTGTTATTACCCGGCTCTGTGTGAAGGAATTTAATTGTTTAGCAAAAAGCGTTCTCTCTGTGAGAGTTGGTGCTACTGTGGCTTGTGTAGCTGACGCACCAGCAGCAGGTTTCATTGAAGTCCTCAGAAAAAGAATGAGAAGAAGCAGGGCATTGTAGCGGTTCGGTGTTTGGACTACACTTTTTTTCTATCTCTAGGAGAGAACGACTGATATGGGCCTATCACAGATATATTGGTACAGGGGGAAAAATGGCAGATTTTTTAACATTTATTTTATCTCTTATTTAACCAGGCAAGGGTTGTTGAGAGACTATCTATTTTAAAATGGCGCCCTGGCCAAGAGGAAAACACCAGCATAAAACATTTGATCAGATGTAAAACAAGCAAGCAAAGTAAACATTACAATTATATTCATAGATTCACTTTGTCACAACAGATAACCACATTTGAGGGATTGGTTCAAAAAATGTGTGTTTATGGATTCATTCAGTGGATATCTATCTCTCTCTATCTCTATCTCTATCTCTATGCATATTGGGTGATATATTTCAATATCCAAAAGGTTTTACTCCCTATTATTGGCATTGGCCCCAAAAATCCAGTATCAGTCGGGCTCTAATCTCTTGTGGTTCGGACTTGCAATGCTGTTGTGACCAGTTTTGCTCATAATGGGAGAACTTGTTCACTTGGTCTCTACGCAAACTGATTTATTTCTTTTTTAAATGTGCTAGTTAGTTTTATATCTGGTTTACATATGATCTAACACTCATTTTAATGTGTTTACTGGTGGATAAATGCCACATGCAGCGTCTATGCATTGTTGCCAAACTTTGGTGTATCTTCCACAAATCTCTTATCATTTTGCTGTGTTTGTCCAGTCAGCATGACAGCCTATGCGTAGGATTCCAGTCAGCATCTTTCAAAATTAAAGCATTTATTTGACAAATAGTCTACATAATTGAATGCAGTTTAATTTATTTCGAAGCGAATAAGGGATAGCTAGAAGTGATACCTTGGGATCTCCTAAATCTCTGTCAAGGGAACAATGTTTCAAATCCTATGAATTGCTTCTGAAAATGCTTTGGAAAATTCTGCATATGGCTCCTATAAAGGGTTGTAAACTTGGTTTAGCTGGTTTCTGGGAAATTGATCCTTAGAGTGTTTTATTTGAGTTTTCTTGAAAAACGTTGATGTCATTATTTGTTTCTACTCATGCTATTTTCTTTCTTTAAGTGTAGAATGGAATCATCTTATAACCTTCCTTTCAGATGTGTAAATATATGTAGATGGTTCCTTTTCTTCAGAAAGACTAAGGGTATTTTTTAAATACATTATATTTGTATTTTACACATAAAATGGAATACTATCTATGTATCCACTGGGTATTATAAGTACTGAATAAAACTTCTTAAAATGAAAACCCGTTTAGTCTCTTCAGTAAATAATTTGGTATTGTGGTTATAAGATCCATCAGGATTTGATGGCTTTGGAACAGCACTGACCTACGGGTTTGTTATAAAACTACCATAAAACAGTATAGCTATACATACTGCAGTATACATTAGTATACAGTATAATTGCAAGTCTGGTAATGTTGCAGTCTTTTCTGATGTAAGCTTCTGCGATGTTGCGTTTGCACTCTTGGCATTAGCAACGTGTGTACATGTGTGTGTTGGTGCCTGACAAAGTGTGCACGTTGCAACGTGGGTGTAATTCTAGCGTGGGTAGTTCTTGTTGCTTTGCATGCATATCTGCCATATGCAGCTGCCCACTGAGCTCAACAAGAAGGTGAAACTTACAAGCCTGCTGTTACTGAACCAAGAATTTAACTCACCAAGCAAGGATTTCTTAAGATAAAGAGACACTGCTTTTAACAACAGTCAAACTGATTTCTAAGCAAAAGTCAAAACTTCCACAACAGCAGTATGGCCTCACAATATTATCGATATTCAGCTTTAAAACGTACATTTATTAAATAAACGTCAACATTTTTTTATTGTTTTTAAAAATGTTATTTTACCTAAAACTTTACTTGAATTTTGTTCACACAAATAACAAAACCTTCTTTAATGTCAACACAGGTAATAGATTTAATTGGTGTTCTAAAAAGATAAAGATACATTTGAAACTTGCCCTTTAAGTACAGAAATATTTAAATTATTTTATATTTTGTTGACTGTTTCTAATATAATGGTTTAGGTTACCCAGTTGAAGTCAATATACTGTACTTTAGGGGGACCACCTGCCCTACCCAGAACTGCCAGTGCAAAGTTATTGGGAGACATAGATATGCAAAGAATCTGAAAAGAACCTGCTG
Source organism: Aplochiton taeniatus (assembly GCA_017639675.1). NCBI lineage: Eukaryota > Metazoa > Chordata > Actinopteri > Galaxiiformes > Galaxiidae > Aplochiton > Aplochiton taeniatus. The sequence continues at coordinate 24,956,691 of CM030174.1, read as the reverse complement.
TACAACTAACATTACAGTTTAGATTTGTGGAACTAACTTGTAAGATTTTAAAAGTAGCAATAGAGACCTTAAATAGCTAGGGATGTTCATTAACATGACTTTATATTTAGGAACATTTTACCATTCATTAAATCAGTCAGACCTTAGTTCTTAATGGCTGTAGCAGACAGCAAATTAAGCCTGGGGGCAGGACTGTATTTTTAGTCACGGAGCCTTGGGGAAGTTATGGCTTCTGGCTGGGACATTTTGGGCCTAAGGCGAAACAGGAGGAGACTGGGTTACAGGCGTCAGGGCTGTCCCCTGAAAAAGGAAACACTGTGTTATGCGATTATGTGTGTCCCTTTACGACTGGGGTTAAATGGGTAGATGAGTGCAGAAGGAGAAGGACATTTTCTACACGCTAGTGTAGAAGGACATTTTCTGTTCTTTCATAGCACTGTCTTTTAGAACTACTATAATGGATGTAATAGGAACAAAGAGTCATGTGGCAGGGGCCAATTTAGTTTTTTGACAGCCACCATAAAGCAAAGACCTCTTTTAAGAAAATGCTATAACAAGAAATGAGACATTTGTTAGGTCATGATAAAAATCTTTATGGGTAATGTAAATAAAAATCTGTTAGATGGCACATAAATGGTGAACAAAACTACAAAGGCAGTGGTAAAACTTTAAAAACTTTATTAGTTGTCAAACATCTATCTTCCTGAGAAGCTTGGAATGCCATTTGAACTTAAGTTATATCAGTCATTAACAATAAATTAACAAGCAATTCGATCACAATCAACATGGCTGTCACACAGGTGTGCAGCACAAAAAAACTTCGTTCTAGTTCAAACACGTAAAAGGAAGGAACACAGGAACCGTTCCGGAGATGCAGTTCAGGTGCAGATCTAGGATTAGCCATACAGCCTCCCTCAAACATCTACTATCATGAGCAAACTTTCAATGAAATCAACACGATCTGTTCCAATAACAAATGCCTCCGAAAGAAATTACTCTCAGAATAAAACCATTCTGTAACGACCAATACGTCTAAATCAGCATCCCTTTTTCTTACGTTTTTTTTTTTTCCTTCACCCAACATCTTAAGATAAAGTGATAAGGGACCAACATGCTCTCACCAGTCCAGTAGCGTACGGGAGAAAGAGCCCGAGGAAAGAATGTACCAAAGACAAGACAAGGCAAGTCAAGCCACTCCTTATGTGTGTCAGTAACATGCAGTCCAACTCTAAACATGTGTGTACAAACCTACATCTGGTTTCCGTGTAGACTAAGTTAGCCTACAACTTTCAATTTCCTGACTGGTTGTTTAATATGAGTGTGTTATAAAAGAAAGGCACGTTAAGAACATCTGCTGGCTGTTTGGAACAGCTTTGTCAACTACAAACACTCTTTTTTTGTTTTTACCCTAATGTTGTAGATCTACTGCATGCCTGCATCTACGCACAGTACATTTCACACCAACTAGTAGCACATCAGCCACATTCAAATTTAAACACAACTACAAGAATTCAAACGTATATACAAACAATATGAGTCCTGACCCAGGAGAGTGAAGACCGACCTGGCCGATAAACAATCTTTCTAACTTGTCCCGGTTAACATGTTTGCAAATCTGAACCAAATGGATGGGTTTTAGTCTGGTGCGAAAAACACCAACTGACCTCACCAAGAAAAGAATTGTGTTATCCTATGATGATATACTCAGAACGTTCAGGTACAAAAAGAAAGCTTGTTGCAGGCCCTTGTGTACGGGCCTTGGTTGGTCTAGTGATAAGGCACATGGGAGGCGAAGGGGGAGTGTAGGAGGGGGTGTTTGAAGGAGGGAAAGGATATGCGTATGGCTCTATCATACCTTTAGGAGTAGTAACATTGGCTTGTGATAATTCACCAGATTACCTTGATGGTTTCAGTCCTTTTGATTTGGAACGGCGACAGGTCTTAGATTGTCTATTTCAATTTACAACGCTTGAGAAATACCCCAGAAGTTTGTGTACACTAAAAAAAGGAGGTAGAATCTTTGAGGAGAGTTCATCTCATAAAAAATAGACTGAGCTTCCGCATTATAGCACTTTTTTTCTATCATAGTTGCGGTGAAGAAAGAGATTGCTAAATTTAGTCAAGAAACTAGGAGTGCCAGCCATCATATGCTTCGACGGTGGTCCAATTACTTAGTAGATATCTTGGATGTCCCCTAGTGATTTCCAAATGTTGATTGCTGGGATGGATAAAGTATGTGTGTGTGTGTGTGTGTGGTTGACCACATGATCTGTGTTACACAACAGGTGCGTGGAGCATGCACCCTGCATGCACTTACTCGTCACTGTATTCCACCTATAAGTCTGTAACGCAATCCTCTTTGGGACCCTGTAGTCTCAAATAACATATTACTGCGTGTGTGTGTTTGTTTGTTTGTTTGTTTGTTTGTGTGTGTGTGTGTGTGTGTGTGTGTGTGTTTGTTTGGGCCCGTGTCAGCTGCCTACAACATAGTTTGCTCTCCAATGCAAATACCCACCTCAGCAAAAGCTACGGCTACCGCTATCCTCAGGATCCATGTCAAAGCTAGGGGGGAGATCAAATATTGAGAAGGGCAAGAGACAAGGAAAGTGGGGGTCGACTGGCCAGGATACAGAGAAACGAATTGGCTAAGGGAGATTGAGAAGACACCTCTATGGTCTGATGGTTTAGTCAGGACTAACACCATGGGTCCTTCTGGGTGGGTGGGGTTAGGTTCAAGGTAACGGGTGGGAGGAATTTGATGCAAAGGCTGTACAGTCTTTAAGGGTTGGGGATCGGTTAGAGAGAGGGAGGAGGTGGGATTGGCGTTGAAGGGTCGCGGTTTTCCAGCTGGTTTAGAGGACCTCCCGACTGTTGCGGATGGCACAGCACAGCACCATGCTGAAGATCATACCGATGATCTAGAGAGGAGAGGAGACCACGGTTAGCAGTGTCATCACATCGTACACTAGCTCCAATGCGTCTGGGAGGAGGTTCTGTCCCTGGTTGCAGATTAAATAGATTTTAAAATCAATGTATTCCTGTATAGATTCAACTTTAGCGGGTGACAGGGGATGCGTGCCGATGTTTACTGTTAATAATGTGTTGTTTTTAATGTTTTTTTAATATTTATCTCTAGGTGCTATAATGACCCTTGTGTGTTTTTACTGTATGTTCTGTTTTTAATGTATGTTTTTGAGGCAAATTTCCCACTTGTGGGTCAATAAAGTTCATCTTAATCTGTCCAGGTCTGGCTGCTTGGGCTCACCATGACTCCGGCAATGCCGATGCCCACATAGCCGATGATGTAGAGCTTGTTATTGAAAAACTCCTCGATGGCTGACACACAGTCCTACAGAACACAGACAACCGAGAGGGTGATTACGCTGTGGCAACCCACCAAGGTATGACAGGGGCTAGGCGTTGTCCTTGGTAACGCAGTGAAGTGGGTGTTAAGATGATGAAGGCCCGCTTGGCTTACCTTTGTTTCCCCTGGGCAGCGGGCCTCTGTAGTGCCACAGCAATTCAGCTAAGAGTGGGAGGAAAATTACATTTGTGTGAATGCACTTCCAAAGCACTCAACAAATAAATACATAATGCATGTGTTTCTACTTACCACCTTGTGGTATGAATTCGTTATCATAGTGGCATTGTTGGTGTCGTCATAGGAGTTTTTGTAGAAACTCTGGACATCTTGAATAATCTACAATATCGAATAGCATTAAATAAAGTTAAGCGGAAGCGACGGCTGAGTAAAGTAATAAGGTGCCCAAAAAATTCGGAGGTAAACATACTTTGTCTTTGTTCAAGAATCCAAACACGCCAGCAGCCACCTCAGCTCCAAAGATAATCAGTAGACAAGCAAAGAACTGAAAACACACACAGACACAGACACACACACACACACACACACACACACACACATACACACACACACACACACTTAATTGGTCCTTGTAGTTCCACAATTGGTCTACTACCTGCTCTAGTTTGTGTGTTTGAGCGCGTGTACTCACCGACCCCAGCAGACACTGAGACTCTCGGACCGCCCCACAGCAGCCAAAGAAACCAACCAGCATGACCAGGCTGCCAGCCCCTATCAGAATGTAGACACCTGCCCAAGACACAAAGAAGAGGACAAGTTGCAGTGTTTCATTGCAGTAGTTAAAGTGACGTACCAAAAGACGGCAGCAAACGGCTGCTTAGACATTTCAGGGGGTAAACTGGAGGACGGAGTTCGATGAGGACACATATTCCAGATTTGCCAGCAGGAGGCAGATGTCCATGGAAAAAAGGCTGCACCTGCCGACATGTGCTCAACTCTTTTCCCCAGGACCAGCAGTGTGTTGGCCAGACAACTGGCTGGTTGACCAACAGATGAATAGAACTATGCTACCATGTGTCTCTGTGTAACTAAGAAGACCATGTGTATTGCTGTAAAATGATGATCATAATCCAGTGTTTATCCAAGGGCGGGCAGTGACCTGAGGAAATGCAGTGGGTTTGGTGATCCGTCAAGTTAAGGGTCTCCTGACGCTCTCCTATTAGGAGCAGAGCATCATGGGAAGGTCTCCTGGGAGAACGGTTTGTACTGGTGCTAATCGAATCACATAGGTGCGGCCTGGTTGCTAGACAACACATTCAGAGACTGGGGAGACATGGAACCATGAGGAATATTAAGAGTACAAATAATTCAGTGAACCCAATTTTCACATTTGAAACAAATATCAGTCTTTTACTAGAAGTAAATATCATTAGTTTGATCAGTCACCAGCTTTGGACAAATTGAACAAATCTACAAATCTCCATTGCAATCCTGTTATGTAGTCTCGTTCTGATGGCAGATGGCTGACTGACATATTAAACTGGGAAATAAACAGTTAGGAAGTGTAAAAAATTATTATTTTCCTGTAGGATGAGACCTCTTTACTGGAGACTCATGGCTCCCTTGTTTGGTTGTCGTTGTTGCAAAAAAACATTCTGAGCAGTAACACAATAAAGATTCACTTAATCTACTGGAAAACTAGCTTAGGGCCAACATCCCTGCCCTGTATCCTGGAAGTTAAAGAAGACGCAACAAATAAGGCTGAGTGAGGGTGTGTGGTTGTGTTTCTTTGTGCGCACATGCGTGTGTGTGTCCGTCTGTTAACGGATGTGTGTTTGGCAGTAACGCTAACGTGGTCTGCCCGTGGCCATAGATGCGGTGTCCTGTCTGCGTGACCCCTCTCGATGTCACAGCCATGTGTAGTCCAAGCTGTTACTGTCGGACAGGCCACACATGAGACCAACCGCTCACTGATATCAGTCGCTCTCCAGACCAAAGCTCTAGCACTGGTCGCTAGGAAATTATAGGATTATTTTGGAGATGGAGTCTGTATACAACAACAGACGCAGACAAAGCCCTGCACGGTGAAGAGGCCAAGTGGAGTTTGGAAGCCTGCTTTTAAGTCAGTTCTAGTGTGCACTGCACACGCCATCATGGTGTGTGTGTGGCACAGAGTTGAGGGCTGATCTCAGCATTCATGTTTACATTATATTCTACTTCACTAAAACCATGTAAGGTTAGTTTCCCCCCAAAAAACGGACAGAAGAGAAAGACTGTTATAGCCAGTAATAGAATTTCGCAATTTGGACAACATGGAACTCTGTACTGTAGGGATCGGCAGTCTGCTCACTTTGTGGTCTTCAGTTCTCACACATTAGGCTCCATCTACGACCCACTCGCCTCCCTTTCCTGGTTGTTCCATAGTTGTGGTTGAGTAGAGTCTAACGGGCCCCTGGTTTCATTTGTTTTTTTTATTTATAGTTGGCTACGAGGGGACTTCCTGTTATTCACACCCGTCCAATGTTCAGAGGAACTAGTGACTGCGACGAGTGGGCGGTGCACACGCTACAGGACCAAAACACACCGAACACTTTACGCACAGTGCGTGCGTCCAGCAAAAGAGCCATCCCCCTCCACACACAAGCCCGATCACAGTTTTCCACTTGCTGCAACCTCAGCTCACGGATCCCCGCCCTCTCCCACACCGAGTGTGTGTGTGTGTAAATGTGTGGGTGTGTGTGTCTGTGGTAGGAACATTCCCCTCGTCACCCCGGCACAGAGGCTCATTCACAGACAGCCACCGTAGTTGCGTGGTGACTTCTCAACAAACACACGTAAAGCCCGTCTTAAGAGCGTGCATGACACTTACACCGGCTAAAGATAAGTGATGACATCTAACGTCGAAGAACAGTCCATGTGTAAACCGCTGAACCCTGTATTCATGGGAGAGTCGCAAAATATACACGAGGCGTGCATACGATTTTCCATCATGATCTAGCAGTTCCTCGGGCAATACATCTGTATGGTATAAAGAGGCAATTACTGCCCCCCACCCCCCCCCCCCGCCCTCCTTGCGCCTTGTGATGGGTGGCTGACAAATCGTGCCTACCAATGAAGAAGGTGTCGGGCGCTCCGTCTCCATTGAGCAGGGACACGGTATCGGGGTCAAAGCGCAGCCAAAGTCCCACCGCCAGCACGAAGGAGCCCATCAACTGCGGAGGAGAACGAGGGAGAGGTTAGCCACAGCATAGAACATAAAGACTGTCTTCCTTCGACCAGTGCCCGGACGAGGTTAGGCTTCAAAGACCACCGCTGGTAGTCGGCCCTGTAGACATGGAAACAGGCCGAGTCCTGGCGGTGGCCACATATTGGATTAAGTGGCTTCAGAGGGAAGGAGAAGCCATATGGCCTCCAGTTCTCAGTACCGTTCTATCAGCGGTGTAATCTAACAACAAAACCTCTTCAGCCCTTCAGCTATCTATTCATCTTAAGTAAGTACAGCTGGAGGGCGGTGTGCTTCCCAGGCCCCGAGTGAGATGGCAGTGTGGAGCCAACGCCTGTTCGAACGCTCTCTTTTAAAAAGGGTTTTCCCAACTGCCACTGGTGGCACTGAGTTTCTGCATTGACCGTTGACCCTCCATCTTCTTCATAGGGCTTTAAGCTGTACAGTGTGAGCTTGCCGCAAGGACACAATTGTTGAAATAAAAAACATCGACTTTGTATTAGATGTTTTTCTTTCAAGCATTTGACTTTGCTGTGACTGAAAACATTTGTATTAAATGTATAATACAATTATTAAAACATTTAAATGATATATCTACATACACACCTCCAGTTTTGCTCTATTAAAGCAACACTAGTTCAAAACCTTATCAAGCATCAGGGTTGTCCGCTCTGAAAACCCCTGCCTTTGGCTGAGGGCAGTAAAAGGAGGTGATTCATGTCATGTTTTCCATTTTCAGTGCTATATGAAGAAACAAACACCCACACACACACAAACACAGAAAAATACACCCACCCACTCCATACAGCGGAATAATATAACATTCAATTTCAACTTACTTCACTACACTTCTATCAGCATTCTGGGGAATGAAAAACGATATTTCTGGCCACCATTTGGCTGACACGAGTATCGAGGGTAGCTGGTGATCCAGCATGAAACATCAATAAAATGGAGCCAATATTGAGAACTAAACATTGCTTAGTGCTTTAAGCCTTTGCTGATCACCGGGTTACACCTCTACTAACCACATAGCACTGAATGCTGTCAGTCCCTTGAAAAGTCTTGAGGCTAAAATGCACTTAGGAAGACATTCTCGATAGCCACTTAGTATTTTAAAGCGTAAATGGACACTGTGGTGATCCATAGTTTATGGCATACTTCCCTTTCTGATCAATACAAAGAGGTTTTAGTCCTCTGTTTCTAGGCCTCATGAGGATAATCCTCTCCAAAGGCCTCTCAAGCCTGGAAAACTAAAGAACACAGGAGTGTGTGTGTTCGTCTGTGTGTGCGCGCGTGGAGAGTGAGCAAGCTAGAGAGATAGAGAGAGTAATTTCCCTGAAAGATGGAGAGCCCTATGACAAGAGCGCTCGTCACATGGTCTCTGTGTGTCCCAGATCCGCCAGGCTCATCTGTCGTTGCCAAACGGCCCGGCTATGTCTGGAGGAATCCATGCAGAAAAGCACTCGCTACGCAAACACAACACGCACGCCCGCGTCGCTACCTTCCCTTACCTCGCGCTTGCCGCACGAAATATTTCACTCTCCTCTGTCCACCTCCCTAATCTATCTAACTCCATCTCTTTAATTCCTCTGCTTTGTTTTCTCTGGGGTTTTGAGACTGCATGTTAAGAGTGGTGCTCTGAAGCCGAGCCAGTGACCTGGGAGGGAAGCGTCGGTGTGGGACAGGCAGACGCAGGCCAGTACCCTCTCCGGTGCCAAAGTTTTGATGTCAGACCAGAGACGGATGGGACAGTGGAGTGCCTCTAGGCCAGACGGCATTAGCAGCTGCAGACTTATAAGGCATGGTGGAGCTGAAGGTTCTGGGTGTGCAGGCTGGCTTGCTGGACAAGGCCTCTCTGGATTTAAAACCTCTCTTTGAATCTGTTTAGCGCTGGTTCGTGTCAGCACCTTGGAGGGTGCGATGACCTGTCATGGTTAAAGAGGCCATCTGAGGTGAAGAGGGCCACCTTCAGCTGTGAGTGTGTGTGTGTGTGTGTGGGTGTGAGCGCAGCCAATGTGTGTACATGTTAAATATCCGGAAAGGTCCTCTCTGACCAGTTTGTGTTGGCCTTGTGTGGGTGGGCTGTTTGCACCACAACAGGTGACGGCAGTATAGATATTGTGGGCTATTTCCAACTCGCCTGTTCCCAGGGTCAGCACGGTGGTGGAGATCAGAGTGCACCCACAAAATGCAGGATTCCCTCCAGGCACCGATCGTCTCATCAGCAGCTAACGGCTAAGTGTAGACTGGAGAGGAGGAGTGCTAGGGGCCGACACGCTAAGTACACCGTCAGTCAGCCGAGCAGCGATACAGGGCCTAGCCATCCCAACAGTCCCATTAGCTCACCACCACCACTTCCCCCTCCCTCCCCCTCCCACACGTAGCCACCCCATAACCCTCTCTGATACCCGACCCACCCTTCGTCAACCCCCCCCCCCCACCCCCCTCCCTCCGTTGTCAGCCCCGTCGCCCTCTCCTCTCTCCCTTTAAAAACCCTCTCTCTACCCAGACCTCAGCCCCCCACACCCGTCCTCCCCTCCTCACCCACAGGACAAAGGCCCACTGTGTCCCCTGAGAGTGACACACAATGGGAGGGGAACAGAGACTGCAACCGAGAGACTCACAGCGAGAGTGAGAAAGAATGATAGTGAGGGAAGAGAGACAGAACAATGTTGTATCGCTGTTAGCCAAAGGGAAGTTTTGAGCTATTGAGTCTTTGAGCCTTTTTGCATCATATTTATTAATAAAAATGAACACATTTCTTCAACAACTGGTGTAAATGAGAGGACCACAGTTTGGTGTGTGTGTGTGGTTGTCCTTGCATCCTTAATGGTTTTAGAGGTTGATATATAAGTCTGGTTATTTCTGGTCTAGGCTGGAAATCTCACGGTTTGGCATGTATTGAGGTTTCTTTTGCAGTGCAATAATTTAATGGTGCAGTTAAATGGCGTCTTTGTGCAGGGAATTTCCATGAGGACCAGGATTATTCCATTGTCCAGAGGGTCAGCACGGGAAGGAGCTAACCTGTGGCTCACTGGGGCCCTTAAAATGTAAACGCTAGGAATGAACGGGAAACCTTCCATTACATACCCTGTGCCTTGATTCCTGATTCCGTGGGTTCTGACCTAATATTGCGAGTTCGGAATACAAGAAGCTTCAGGGGGGGAAATGAAAGGACGGATTGAAAAGGGGCAGAAAGTGTGGGAGAGGGAATTTTAGATGGGCTACGTGCCATTGTGTCTCATGAGATGATTGGAGTGGAGTTTGGGATGGAAGTCGTGGGGGGGGGGGGTTAGTGAAGGAGAGAGGGCCATGGTGCCACCAAAGAATCCTCGCCATCTCTTTATTTTCTTTTGAACTCACATTTACACTGAGTAGATATCCTATTGAGACAAAGTCGCTTTTGCAGAGGGGCTATGGAAACTAAAATAGCAAGCCTCACTTCAAATTCAACAGACAGAGCAAAAGTAGGAGTTGTTTATCCTCGCCACGTTCGTATCCCTCCATTGTTTGGGAAGTTACGTTGATTGGGAAAAGTAGGCTAACTGAGGGAGCCCTCGTTCTCTCACATGGAACAGATATGATTGATTGGCCTATATACGACATCATTGCAGCCTAGGCTCTTGATAGAACGACTCCACGGAACTCTATAATGGATACGACATTCCACGCTCAGTTTTTAAGACCGCTCAAAACGTTGCTGGCAGGACGCTGCACAAAACGAGTTGGTTTCTTTGTGAAGTTTCAAGTAAAATGTTTTTAGTGTGTGTGTGTTTTAAAACATTTTTGGAACACAAACCATGAACAAAGGTATCACTTCATCGTGACTAGAGTTTGTTTAAGCGTTTAGTAGGAGCGTTGGTTTGTCTTTCACTCCAATCTGTTTGGAAAAGCCTCGGCGTGTTTAGAGCAGACATGCCACGGGCCTTTCTGCGCCCTCCCTGTCATCTCGGGACGGACTGGGGATTTAGAGGGAGCCAGACTCTTCCAAACACACTCCCCTCCCCCACTTGTTTTCATATTGTACTGGTTTGTCCGCTCCCTCTCTCCCCATTAGCGGCATTGAATGCAGCACAGGGGACTGGGTTGAAGTGATTAGGAGAAGAGGTGGGAACGGAAGGGTAGGACCGGCATCGCTCCGTTGTGGCGGGGAGGGTAGGGGTTGGGATGATGACACACACGCAGACACAAACAAAAAACACACACTATCCATCTCTCTCTCTCTCGTACAGATACACACGCGTTTCAGGTCTAAATTCAAAAAAGCCTTGCTTGCTACGACAGCATTTGTGTGGCCATGGATGAAACATCACACATATGCACAAATGCAACCGGATATCCCAGTGTCTTCCCTGATCCACTTCTCTTTATCTGAGTATCTGGGTCAGATTTCTGTCAACTGATTTGTTTTTCCCCATGCACATACATCCACATTTACACACACACACACAATCCTTCATCTCATTTGTTTTCTTACGCTTTGATCTACTATTTCTATTCAACTCTCAAAGCATCCCCCTTCCTATTGCTAAGGGGGTTAGGGTGAGCCCCCATTCAAGAGACCTTTACATGTCTATTCTTTATAGACTTGTGGTCATTTCAGATTATTCAAACAGCCAACCTAAATGAAGGGAAAAAGACAAAAATATCTCTTTGTCTCATTGCTTATCTTTCAATTCTTGCCACAGTTGACGCGTGGGTGGAGTGAGATTGACAGGGCTACACTCACTACAGGCGTTAAGATGGCATATGCTAGTGTGACTGCCGCTATTGGTCCCAGCAAGCGAGGCTATGCCCGGCAGAGGCATACTGAAGTTATGCTATTGTCCTTTTGTCACAATGGATCCATTCACAGAGCTTACTGCCTGATCCACTCGGCAGATGCTGTTTTGGAAAACCTTGCAGACACAAAGGCACTACCCCTCAGAGGAGAGAACAGACCCACTGGCATGCCTGCGCGCGCAGACACACACATATGAGAAGGAGAAAAGGTTGTCCAAGTTAGAAGGTAGGGTCTTGTGAAGTTGGGCATCTTGGAGGCTTAGATTCAGCAGGGGCTGAATAAGATGCAGTGCATATTAATGGGTGAAGGGACTGGACACACATGTTTGGAAGGGAGGCTTAATATAAGAGACATTAAAATAATGAGATAACATTAATGGCCTGGACTATGCTTGACATTATGCAATGGCCCACTGTAATGTAGTAGCCTACACACTCTTTCCAGCCAAGAAGTTCAACAACCATATACTGAGTAAACATTTTACAATACAAAAAGAGAAGGCTAAGACTAATGCTTGGCCTAGAACCCGACTCCTTTTATGCGCTAGCACCCGTTAGGAGAAAGTGTAGGTATCCTCAGTTCTGATCTGTTGCTGTAGGCAGTGCAGGTTGCATGATTATTCTCGGAGAAGCCTGTGGCGGCCAAAATGCTGAGCAGGTTTTCCATGTTTGCCCATCCTCTCTGCCTTCCCTTTAAAAGAATTATTCACCGGTGGAAACTGGGCGGTTTTTCCTAAGTGGAAACTCTGATATGATCTCTATGAGCCAAAACTAAAGCTCCGGCTGATACCGTTCCCGCGCCACGCTAGACAGCAAAATCGACAGAAATGTGGCAGGATGACGGTGTAATAGAATGTAAACAAAATGTATGACTCTATTGTTGGAATCAAAGCAGCAGACTCCTGCATGCACTGCAATGTATTGCAAACCCTTCCATTACCATACCCAGCCTCCGGCAAAATGTAAATGAAACACAATTAAGCATCTACTTACCCAGAAGATGAAGTTGAACACGAAGAGAAGGTATTTCACACATTTCATTCCTCCCTCCACTTTCCCCATTTTGACAAATTTGATATTAACTTTTGTTTCAAATGTTTCAAGTGTTTGTGCAATTTTTGTTCACAATTAAATCTTCTTGACACGACCGTTGAGCGTCAAGCGCTGTCAGGTTCAGTAATAAAAGCCGCTCACAAAACACCGTAGGAGGACTTGCTCAGAATCTTTCCAGACCGCCCATTTTAATAATGCAGGGATCCTAACGGGGGGCTCGAGACAGGCGATTCAAAGTCGTCGCAAATGCAATGCTCCGTTGGTTTTCACTGGAAGATATGCAGCTTTTTGCCTATTTTCCTTCTCCCTTGTAGCCTGCATACCACCAAAGTTACCGCGCATCATTATAACTGCACAGGCCTACTATAGCGGCTAGCCTAAGCCTACCTTAGCCAGCCTACTCTTTTTCAGTAGCCTACAGCTTGATTCCCACAGTAAACGACAGTTTTATGATTCGCTTTGTTGTCGATCCATGTGCAAATGTTTAAAAAAGAAAATTGGACTCGGTTATCCGGGTAACGGCAAATTTTCGCCTTTGCCATCAGAGCCTTTTTCCCCACGTCATCAAATATTTTTAAATGAACCGCGGCATGAAATCACAGATGGGGTACCTATACTCAACAGGGCATTATTAACCATAGGCCTACATATTTACATAACGGAAGACCAATTAGCAGTTCATGGCATAATTCTGTTGGATGGTTGGCGTGTAGAGGACTCAAACGTGCACTGAGAGATTTCTCAGAAAAAGAAACTCACAGTATCAGATGTAGAGAAAAGTAAGGAGGGAGTGGGAATATATCAGGAGTGGGCAAGAGGCAGGCTCCAGATAAGGTATTTGGCCCTACATGCCCAAAACATTTGCTATTGTTATGATTGACCTTGTTTGCCCTCATGGGAAATTATGATGAAGGTAACTTTGTTTAATCTTCTTGAGGGTCAAGTGGAACAGGGTTTGTGCAGTGTTTTACTTTACCAGCCCTATAAGACTTATTAGTGAGGTCATGCCAAGACGAAAGGCATCATGTTTGGCCTGGAGCCTGGAATGACACAGAGCAGCAGTAAAAGTAGTCGGGAGAGGAGAATTGGTCCCCTCTGTTTTAATAGCATTCTTAACCAAAAATGCTTTTGGATTCCTGAAATGACACCACTTCTCCTTTTTATGACTTATGTGCGGTAATCCTTTTAGCTTTTCGTCAGGCATGTGTGCACCAATACAGCAGTTCCGGGCAGGCTAAGAAGAAACGTGGTATGGAAACTGGCAGTGCTCACAGAACTAAATACTCTCAAATGGGTGGAATTGATAACGGTCTGCAAATGTGAGCTCCACCCATGGTGGAGCCCAGCCAGTGTTCTGAATGCTCTCACAATCATTATTGAGGATACAGACCAATGGTACACTTGGCCGTGAGCGTATATGTTGGAAAATCCTCCCCCTATTTTTTGTTGTCTTGACAGTGCAACAAGTACATTTTGGACCCCCAGCCGTTGTACAATGTAGCCCTATTAAGCAACAGCTCTAAATAAAGGACCAGCATCACATACTGTTATAAAATGTGATCAGTTCAGATATTCCCCTGCTTGCACGTACAGTTGGCTGGCCTACTGCAATAGTTTGGTCACTGGACAATAATGGAACCAATGGGATGAAATGAGATTCTGACTGTGAATTGTAAGAGTTGATAGGTTACCAGCATTGTGGAGTCAAATTTTAAATTGATGCAGAAAGTTCTGCCACCTATTTCCAGTTAGGCAATTGAAGGCCAGTATGAAGATTTCTAGGTAAGAAAACAGCTAGGTATCACCTGTTTGTCTCTACTTTGCAATGCCTGGATGGGATGGATTTGTGTCGTTCAGTTATGAATAGGGCGGCGCGGTGGCTCAGTGGTTAGCACTGTTGCCTCACAGCAAGAAGGTTCTGGGTTCCAACCCCACCTGACCTAAGGGCCTTTCTGTGTGGAGTTTGCATGTTCTCCCTGTGCCGGCGTGGGTTTCCTCCGGGTACTCCGGTTTCCTCCCACAGTCCAAAAAACCATGCAAGTTAATTGGTGACTCTAAATTGCCCATAGGGTGTGAATGTGAGTGTGAGTGGTTGTCTGTCCCTATATGTGCCCTGTGATAGACTGGCGTCCTGTCCAGGGTGTACCCTGCCTTACGCCCTGTGTTGGCTGGGATAGGCTCCAGCCCCCCCGCGACCCTGTAAAACAGGATAAGCGGTAGAAGATGAGAGAGAGAGTTATGAATAGTTGTATTTGGGAAGTTTTAGCTTATTTCCATGTCCGCTGGAGTTGTCCTGAATTTTCCAGATAATTTGTGGATACATTTGTGCAATTTTTGAGTTATTATATTTTCCATATTTAGCTTCAATGAAATCCAGTTGCCAGTAAACCTACGGCAAATGGCTTGTTCAGGCATTCTTGAGCTCTAAGTCATAAACGCTAAGCAATCCCCATAGATTTCCAGGCTAACGGTTAGCTTCGAAGCTAAACGGAAAAACAGACCAAATGGATGTAAAACTGTCTGTCGGAACTACTTCGGGAGACATGAAAATAAGCATCCAAAATAGAGAACTATTATTTTAAGAGCAGTGCTGTTTTACATCTTTGGCAATAGAGCTAGAAGATGTCCATACTATAAACTGTTAGGGCATGTTATTACATTACCTATATTTGAAAATCTTTTAGACATCATAAATGTTGGTTTACATTAATAGTGTCTGTCAGCCTGCAGCTGAACCAATGGTGATTTAGTTTCCCGGCAACACTTTCAGAAAAACTTTATATTTTCTTCCCGGCCACATGAGGGTAGCATTGTCGTATATTTGTTTAAATGAAGAAAATTAAAATGCAAATAGACCGGGATGTTGGCCTAATGGTCGTGGTACCAACCAGATATAGAGCACCTGGCCAAGACAACCACTTTATCACCAGCTTCTTATTGTATGTGATGGCTCCACGATGGAGAACCCCCATCTCTTATTTCCCGTGGATGTCTACGACTGGTGACCCTGTCTCGTTCCCGGACTCACCCTGTTATGCTACATAAACACTTGATGATGGATGACTTCTGCTGAAAGCAAGCTGATGTTCAGAGAAACAGAGCAGCCTTTCAGTCCGGACTTCCAATGGATGTGCTGAATCTCTGGATGTGGAACCTACACATTTTGGGGAACCTATAGAAAATGATTAACAGAGAACCCTCACTTTGTTCCGCTCATTGTAATAGCTGTTCAAGAGTTTCAACATTTTTCCACACCCTCATCCGCATCTCGCGATGTATAACCCAATAACTCCAGTCTTGGGTTATAAAGCTATCGGACTTGGTTTACATCAGCGTTCCGAGGTGACAGGAACTCAGACAATCCGTCTCTCTCACTGTATATATTTGCCGAGTCGCACCTGGGTTCCTGCATGGTGCTGATGGCATTCCATCATTCAGAAAAGCTAGTCCATTTTAGGCACTGCGTGGACAGGTCATGCATTTGTGAGTGATCGGCACGCATGTGAACCGCGGAATAATTGCAGTTAGTTAGTTCATAATGTGAAATTCAGTTTAACTGCTGCTGGTACATTTTACAGTAATAATTCCCTAAATATTGTTGAAAAGTTGCAGTGAAAAGACACAGATATAACAGATGTATGCTGTCTTTAACTGTTTGGTATCGCTAGCTAACTTACGTTCACATGAGCAAGCTACATGAGCTAACTTGTGTGTTTTAGCTTTGTTTCATTTGCAATGGGACATTAAACAAGGCCTTGCGAAAGCTAAACCAATCAGTTCCATTTTGAATAAGCATGCATTTAATAAATTATTAATTCTAGTGTTAAGCCTGCATTTAAACAAACGTGAAGAAATTAGGTTCTATAGGCTCGTTATTTCAATGTTGTGTTGTGATTGCCCTGCATTTTTTATGACTGGTGTCCCAACATTTTTTGACGATCCGAACCGTGAGTTTTGTGATACGTTGCACCGAGAGTGATGACCCGTGCATGAAAATAGTAATTTTCCACTAAAATGCGGTGGATTGTAGTAGGCATCTGTGCAGTTTTAGGGATCTTAGTCAAAATAAAATGTATCCCAACAGTTCTTTCAAAGCCTGGCTAGTATGACCAAGGAGGAGATAATCTGCCAAGATATTTAGAGGGACTGCTGGTAAGTGTCTGATGCGATGCCGTAAATTCAGCTGAGCACACTGAACAGTTCAGGAAGGGTTTGTGTAAGTTCTAATGTAGTAAGTCCAGGGCTGAAGGCCAACACCCTCTCCCACTCAAAGTAACACATACACAACAACCCATGCATGTACTGAGGTGTTTAATAAATAACAGCATTAACAACAACACAACAACAAAAAACAACGACAAAAGCTTGAACTCATTATGTATATATACACATATATATTCATATTTGACTGTATAAACCATAAATATGACATGCAGTCCTCATAACTTAAAACAAAAAGGACCTTTCCAGCTGAGGTAGGGTGGGAGCCAATGGATGGAGTGGATGACACTGGTGGGGGTCATTATAGGAAGGATGGAGAACTATGGTCAGTGTCTGTGTGAAGGTGTTTGTGTGAGTGAGTGTGTGTGTGTGTGGAGGTATTTTATATTGGCAAGACATCTGTAGTGGCTTTGTAAAGGAAGTATTAACGTGAAAGGGGGGTATTGTGAGGGATTGTCAGTGGGGAAAGTTCATAGTTCTTCATCGGGAGTCAGTGCCTCCAGGACTTGCGGCTAAGGACACACACGCATGCCGCGTTGATGCGGATCAGGCGCCAGGCTGTCTGGTCCTTGAAGGTGGTGAGGGCGCGCACGTACGTGTGCGTGTTGGTGCAGTAAGAGTTCCAGTGGCGGCTGTCGATGCCGCGGCAGCCCGAGTTGCCCGTCTTGGAGCCCCCCTGTTTGCCCCCCCTGAGCCCGCCCCTGCCCCCGCCGTTGGTCCCAGGGCTGGTCTGAGGGCTCCCCCGGCAGGTGGTCTCGTAGAAGAACTGTTTTTTCACCACGTTGTCGATCTTTACGTTGGGCAGCACCGTCACCTCGTTTCCGGCTATGTCTGTGGCCCGCGTGAGGTTGCCCACCCAGTTGTTAATGCTGTCGCACACTGAGTACTCCCCCCGATGCATGGGCTGCGCTCCGGCCCTGCGTCTCACCCGCACCCCTCCCATCCCCCCAGTGTCATCACCTTCCCCCTCCAGGGCATCATGAGAGGGCGGCACCTCGCTGAAAACAACGCGGGGGGAGGAGCGGAAGCGGCGCTTGGAGAAGAGTTTTGGGTCCACCTCTGGAATGGAGGAGTCAGAGCTGCAGTCGTGTCTCGTGTTGCCCGCGATGGAGCTCTTCTCTTGGGCCTGTGAGGTTGCCCGGTGAGGCCTCCTGGTCCTGTGGTGGCTGCTTTTCTGGTCCTGTGAGAAGTGACGCTCCCCTACTGCCGTCTGCTGCTGTCCTGCCCTGTGATTGGCTGCTCCTGGGCTCATGGCCCGCCCACCTCCCATGTTCAGTACAGCCTGGACGCCGATCAGGAGGAGCAGGACCAGTGGCGACGACCTCATGGGCACACGTCCTGCCGTGGAGCAACACAGAAACAAACACACAGTGAATACAAAGGAGCACATCATGCCAAAATATTCTGTTCGAACTTCTTGCATAGAAAATAAATCTGTTAAGATGTATATGTTCATCTCTAAAGTTTGTGTGGGTTTTGTGTGTGTGTGTGTGTGTGTGTGTGTGTGTGTGTGTGTGTGTGTGTGTGTGTGCGTGCGTGCGTGTGGGTGTGTGTGTGTGTGTGTCCATACCTGTGGAATGTGTCCAGTTAAAGTGTGAGCCCCTTTGGGCTCTAAAGCCAGACTCCACTGCAGGTCGAGCCCCTTATGCCTGCCATCTGGACCCCCTGAACCACACCTTTGGAACACACACAGACATGGGAGCTGTTAGGACACACACAGGCTCATTCAAACGCTGAAACACAGGAGCAGAAACACACACTCAACACACACACACACACCCCACACACGCACGCACACACACACACACCACACAGATAACAATGGAATACTGGACTTCAATAAATACATACATACACATGTGAAAACCGCCACTCTTAACAGCACTTTCTGACCAGGTTAGGTTAAGAACAGCTGTCCTTTGCCTGTCCTGTCATTGAGGGAGGAATGCCTGGTTGAATGTGAGGACAGGAATGTTTCCCAGAATAGAAGGCAGTCCCAGCTAGCTGACTCCTGGGAGATTTGGCCTTTCATCATTAACACCCATAGTACTAACTCTGGCAAAGTCTTCAACTTCTGGTGGAAAACAAAAGGTGGAAGGTGGCCTTCCCTTCAGCGAACTCCAGAAAACCCTCCCCCTTTTTGGGGGAGAATTTTATAGACTGAATTCATGATGATGGAACTGCCAGTTTGGAGGAGATGCTTTGGAAATTTCTGACCACTAGGCTCTCACCTCCCTTGCCCAGCCCATCCCTTGCCTGACACAGTTTACAATTATCTGACCCTGTCAAACACCCAGTTCACACACACTCACTGTGTTTAACTCCCAGCGCTTTGAAATGCCACCCATTGGAATGCGTGGAATTGCACACCTCATTACGTCTTACACATATATATATCCTAAAAGCACATAATGTATTAGGAACATAAATCTCTCACTCCCACTCACTCTCTGTCTTGTGCTCGCTATCCCTCTCTCTCTCTCTCTCTCTCTCTCTCTCTCTCTCTCTCTCTCTCTCTCTCTCTCTCTCTCTCTCTCTCTCTCTCTCTCTCTCTCTCTCTCTCTCTCTCTCTCTCTCTCTCTCTCTCTTTCACACGCACACTCACAAACACACACATTTGTGTACACGAGCGCACAGAGACAAGGCCGTCTACGTGTGGGCTAGTGTGAAACAGGCTTGCCAGCCGTTTTGTCCCACGGCCCTTCAGTGCATACCTACCAAAGACTTGTGCCACAAAGGAAACATGAACGGGAAGTCGTAAAGATAAAGCTCAAACATATTATTATATTACTATTTACAGTGGGCTTGACCTCGTCTTAGGGTCTTTGTATCTACAGTGGTTTTTCAACGATAGATGGGTAGATGGAGGAGAGGCATACTAATTAATGATAAAATGAAATGTGGTGGTATATGTAACAGTCGAATAGAGTGGGATAAAAGACCAGACATGCCCGTCTTTAAATGGATGTTGATATAGAGTACACCAGTAGAAGGCAGTGTTGCCCATCGCTTGAGAGATATGGCATCCCTACTTCTTCCTCGGCTGGCTCGAGATTTTAAAAAAGGATCCAGATGTAGAAATGACTGTCAACATCATCGTTCCTATTTTAAGTAGCTGTTCCAAGTATTTTGCGACATGTTGAGAAGAGCAGTTCCCCGTTTTGTGCTATGTTTTAAATGCTTCCCATTTGTACCTCATCATCCACATAGTTTTAGTCTCAACTACTAGGCCTTCATTTTTGGGTGGTTTGCGAAACCCAAGGTTTTCAATTACAACAGCTGGAAATATAAATCACCAAATCAAATAGTTTCAATAGCTTTGACCTCAAAACCCACACTTCCACATCAATCCGCACACATGAGGTCGCTGTGTACATCGCTGTAGATACATGGAGCGTTTTGCATGCTCACCCTCGCATACCTGTTCTTTACCAGATGGAAATGGGAGGTTTACGAATCCAAACATGTATAATAGTAAAGGACTGCGGAAGACATCTACACACACACACACCCACACACACACACACACACGCCGAGAGACATATAGAACTGGTCCAAACACACAGGGGGTTGATTGATCCAGGCTGATGGGGGAGCCCGGTATTTACATGGCCTAGGGTAAGCTCTGAGGATCCTAATGTTAAAAATATGTGGGTTGTGTTTTAAGGCCAGCGGAGCCAGCATAAACACAGCACCGCGGGAGCACCAGGGTCAGAGCGCTTTGGACAGCACCCCTGACTTATGGGATCAACTCAGCACTGGATCATAGCCGATGCACACACACATACACACGCACACACTAATAATAACAATAATACATTTAATTTAAGAGTGCCTTTCAAGTAAGCCAAGGACACTTTACAAAAAAGTTGAAGCATTGTTAATACTCACACAAAGACACCTACACACCGACACACACACACGCAGACACACTAACCAAGCTGGGCACAGCATATGCATAAACGTAACAAGTACACTCATTCATTTGCACACTTGACTTTAGCAGCTTGCACAGGACACACAAAAACAAGCACACAAAAACTCGACTGGTGGTTATTAGAAAAAATATTCTGTGAACTAAAGTTTGGACGTAGTCCCAATGCTGTTTATTTATTTTATGGTTTCGGGAGAAACAAATCCCCGTCTCTGAGATTAGTGCCGGTGCCATTGTGTGCGAGAGGCCCTGGAAAGCCCGATCTTTCTTACGCACTCTTACAGGGTGCTGACTGACTGGGGAGGGGGAGAATTACATCAATGGGTCCAGATTTTGCACACTGACACATCCTCCATGTAGAGAGGAGCGGGGTTGCTGCATATGGGATTGATAAAACTCCAGCACTGATCCCACACTTTCTCCTGTGCACGTTCGAACACTGAGCAAGGACCAGACCTATATTCTTTCTGCTTACGGTTTGGATGTAGACCCACATACACCCGGAATTCTGTTGCAACAGTGTAGCTCTCACATTGCAATGGTTACATTTGAATAAAAGGAACTCATTTCAAATAAACTCCATCCCTATTGCCATTTAATGGCAGACTGTGGTTGCCCAATCGATGGGAGTAGGGTTTGAGCTCATAACCTTTCGCATCTATTAATGAAATCAATTGGCTGTAAATGATTTCAGGTTTTTCATGTCTTTCATGTTATGACAGTAAAATTGGCCTTCTGACAAGGGCAGGTGCTAGAAATAGAATACGTAATATATGTAGGTTGTAATACTTCCACGTCCTTTGCCCCCCCCCCCTTCAAAGAGGGGTTACTGTCCTTTACACAGAGCAAGAGGTCCGTTCAATATGTGTGTGTGTGTGTGTATGTGTGTGTGTGATACATTAGTCATTAGTAACAAGTCCCTGTTAAAAGATATGGCAGAGCGGCGTGTCAACAGATCTCTCAGCCAAGCACACACACCTACTCAGGGCGATGACAGCACTGGGAGGTTATGAAGGGGTGAGAAAGACTGACGGCCAAGTTCTTATCAGCTGAAAGGGCAATTGAGAGAGAGAGTGAAAGAGAGAGAGAGAGAGAGAAGGAGAGATATTCAGGAGAGAGGGGCAGAGAATAGGTAAACAGATTCCCTGTGTCACTCGTCAAGTGGAGTTCCGACTTCTTTCATCTACCTAAAGTAATTACAGTACAGGATGGAGTCATACCAGTGAGGCAACTCTCACTCCTTTATGTATAACCAGCACAACCAGCACACGTGCCAGAACAAACACGCACACACACTCACCCCCACACACAGACACACACACACACACACACACACACACACACACACACACACTCACCCCCCCCCACACACACACACACACACACACACACACACACACACACACACACACATACACATGCACACATACATGTTACACTCCTAGAACAATGTAAAGCATTTGTAATGCAAATGCAGAAATAATTTTCAGGCCATTCTGTTTTGCAGCCATCACTACTGTAATTCTAGTGATGACTCAGATCTGAAATCTTTACAGCAAAAACGCATTAATTAGTAAAATAAGTAAAAAGCACTGGGGAAATATTCAAAATGATCTGTCATCATTGTTGATGACAGATAGATTGGATCTCAGTTTGAATTTCATGCCACAAGCTTAAGCTTCCAGCACATAGTACTTAATAGGAGGGTCATGTTTGCTTTTATACGGTTCTTATCGTTTTTCAAAGGTAACAGTTTGTTATGATATTGAAACAAAAGCTGGCTTAGGTAGGGTTACAATCTAAGGATAAGCAAATAAAGACAGGTGTTGGTGTAACCCACGGTCGTCTAATGGGTCACTAGCCCATTTCATTTGGTAAGGAAATTATTTTTAGTT
This sequence comes from Aplochiton taeniatus, assembly GCA_017639675.1. Taxonomy (NCBI): domain Eukaryota; kingdom Metazoa; phylum Chordata; class Actinopteri; order Galaxiiformes; family Galaxiidae; genus Aplochiton; species Aplochiton taeniatus. Next base: position 24,934,258 of record CM030174.1, on the reverse strand, counting down.
CTGTATATTTTATCAGCATTTCAGATGAAAATATTATTGTATTTGTGTATATATATATGTGTGTGTGTGTGTATTTACAGCACCAGTCATTGAAGTGAATGGGAAAGTGTGTCCAAACCTTTGGCTGGTACTGTATATATATATATATATATATATATATATATATATATATATATATATATATATATATATATATATATATATATATATATATATATAAATACTGGTTTCAGCTTCAGATTAACGGGTGTACCCAGCCAGGTATTGACACTACAGGAAGGTTAGTGCATTCTATGTTGTGTTATTACTGTGTTATTGTGATAAGATGTATGTTTGAGTCTCTGTTAATTGTTGTTTATGGTACCACTACATGGTTTCTACTTTTAATATGAGCTGGCAATTATTTCCTATATGTTAACAAAGTGTTGGTCTCATTATTTACCCCTCCGCTCCAGCAGCGAACCTAAACTAACCCAACCCTTGAATGCCGGCATTTATTAAAAGCGACTACAGAGGTCAGGCTCAACAAACCATCCGGATGTGCAACTTAAGGGCAAAAAACCTTGTGCAGAACAATCATTATTAAGGAGCCTTGGGAATACATAATCAACCCAAAAACCTTTTCATCACGGAAACAAAACACTAATGTTTTATCTTCTTTTTTCCTTGCTCCTGTTGTCCCTTACCTAGAAATGTTTAAACTCAGATGTAGTACCAACTTTTTGGCCCACAAATACATCCGGCAAAATGCTATGAAACAGGGTAAGGTCATAATTTGCTGGGTAGGATGAAAATTATTCCCAGCAACACCCTTTTTGAAAGTTGCCAACATTAACTGTTCGTTGAATGTACCAGTAATGTAAAACATAAAGCAAGATATACTGCATGCGAAATGGGGGGAGGGTTTACAGTAAGCTATGACCAGAATAATGATAATGTGGATGATGTGGGTAACAGGGATGAAAGAGGTCCAACTTTTCTCTGTCCGTTTCCATCCAACTAGCCCAAAGTCCTGTTCTGTGAGACGTACGGCACCTGTTGTTCATCGGGCAGGCTTCAAACAGCAGACGGCCCTATTTTGGACGGGGGACAGGAGAGGGAAGGAGAGGGAGAGAGAGAGGGAGAGGGAGAGGGAGAGGGAGAGGGAGAGGGACAGCTCACGGAGGACCTGCAGATGCACTTAGGCTCCATGAAAGTTGTCCAAAGACGCATCACCAGAGGAACAAAAGAATGCCTTTTACTGTCCGCTGCGTGCTAACTGCCAGACCGTGTCAAAGAAGAAAGGCTTGACATTCTACCAGATTGTACTAGACAACAGTTGCATTCTCAACTACTCCCTTTAGTACGTTTTTACTTAGTAGGTTTCTTTTTTTTGCGTGGACATCAAAGGGATCATTTAACACTTAGCAAATACCTCAGAACAAATGGATGTTATTTCAATTGACAAATAAACATTAAACCTTCAGATCTGGTTTGACCTCAAGTACAGCAATCTCCCTACCACTTCTTTCTCCCTATGCCGGCAAGAACACTATTAGGCCTATTTTTGGCAGTCGCTTTTATGGCAAAATCATTGTAAAACCTTTTAACGCAAAAGCAAAGCCTGGTATTTGCGCTGAGGAAAAGGCTGTGAGGTAAGTCTTCGGAAAAGGAGTCTTTTTTAATTACTAATCAACGCTTGGGAGTGGAGGTCTGACGATATTCTTATCCTGGATTTCAATCGTTCCATGTAGTCATCGCAGACACACATGGTTCCCATTGACACCGTGCCAGTTTCTCCGCAATGACAAGTCATACTAGGTCATGGAATGACTCAATCATTGCTCCTTTATATGAGGTGAGCACACACTAATCTACCTGCCCATCAAGGGTGTCCAGTTGAACACCATGGAAGCAAGAAGTTTTGGAGTATGGCATCTGAAGGAACTGGGCTTTGAAGAAGAGCCAGCTTCTTTAGCTTAGTTTTTAATATCCTATGCTTGTACTTTGCTTTGTTGTTCTCTCAACTTTGCTCCCTCTCTCTCTCTCTCTCCCTCTCTCTCTCTCTCTCTCTCTCTCTCTCTCTCTCTCTCTCTCTCTCTCTCTCTCTCTCTCTCTCTCTCTCCCTCTCTCTCTTTTCTCTCTGTCCATTGCTCCTGGAATGTTGTTTTCCTCTTCACTGGATGGAGAGGTTGTCTCCTGGATACAGACGATGGCTACAATGTTTTCACTGTAGCTTTCCAGACGCATTGCACTAGCTGTGTGCGTCTATCTGTCTGTCTGCATGGACCAGGTGCAGACCATTGCTCTCCTGGGTCGGACGGACCAGCCAATTCTTTGCCTTTGTCTTTGGAACCGTACCCAGCCCCATTATGATTTTTAAACACAAACTAGAGACCCTGGATTACCTTGGTCCTAGCTGTTGTCTTAACGACACTGTTCTCCTTGCTTGGCTTGTGTTTTGGCGCTCAGATGGAGAACATTGGTCCACTTCTCATTAGGAGGCCTTGTTGTGTCGCCAAGCACCCCACTGGTCTTTCCCATGTGGGCACAGCCCGCCAGACTGCAGCCCTTCATGGACATCACCACCAGTAGAACAGAGCGTGTTCTGGAACCTTCCTCAGGATAATTAAAGCAAGTCAACTGGCATTGTCTCTACTCTAAGCAAACATCCCCTCTGAGTAGATGTCAAAGCAATTTTACATGGGGGAGACTGCAGCATTGCAGATGGTTTACAAAGCCTTCCCTTCCGGGGGAATTACTGGAATTTGTTAGTACTGCGTGTTGACTTGCCAAGCAGATACGCCTATTCTGTTTTAATTCATTTCTTTTCATCCCTCCACCAAATAAAGTGAAGAGACCGCACATCAAAGCTGCAACTTGCACTCCGTTCATGAAAACCTGCACAGCATCCTCAACTCGGCTTTGATATTTTGTCAGCGTAAGATGATACATTGCCACCTATAAATATTTTTGAAACTATAAAATGTAATACTGCCTGAGAAACACTCCTGGATGTGAGGGATCCTATGCCCAGTTTGTTTCCTCACTGACAGATTTGGATGTTGGTTCCTCAAATGCCTTTCCTAGTCTTGTTGTTGGACATTTGTTTTTAACTAAACATACATTTATGCAAGGTCAAAAGCCCTCCGCAACTTTTTGGAAAGCAAACTCGTTTTCTATCGAAACACTGCTAACAGGCAACATTTTCCCATTTTGTCATCCATTGTCTTACAGTTAATAAGAGCAAGACTCAATTTAATCCTTGGGGCTTGTGGACTTTGAGAAGAGTCCAAAATAAACAATATTTGTGCTGTTAGAAAGTTTTGAATACGATGGCACTTTGAAGGAAAGTATGAGTGTCTAAAAGAAAGTGCAAACCGAAAACAAAGCTTCTCATTGTATCTCAAATCGTTTTTATATGTATTTTATGGTAGTTTGCCACTTGCAAGTTAATTTCATTTTGTTTCCCAATTTGAGTGGTCTTCTGTTTGAAACACTCTAAAACGTTATGGACCAGGTGCCTGCCTACAGGTTAAATGGGTTGGAGAAACATGAAGCTTTGGAGACAGTTAAGATGTAGGTTTCAGACTTTACAGAAAACAAGGTCTTTCCAAAATACTGTTTGTGAAGCACAGGGAATAGGCCAACCATTCTGCTAAGAGACACAGGTCTAACAGAACAGTCGCGCTAGGCCGTGGGTCGCCCCTGTTTAGTTTGAACCATGCTGGAAATCCTCTTTTCTCCTTTCCCTTCTCCTCTGCTCCCCCGAGGCCCCTTCGGGATCCTAGAAGGCCGTGAACAGCGGAGGTGTGACGGTGTTTAAAGACACCATCCGAAAACCACCCACTGCTGTCTTCACAGCCCAGAGGTCCAGGCTCTATCACTGAGGCGAGTCCATGATCAGGGTAGCAAGTCTGGGTTACCGAGCCCCCCCGTATCCCCCCCCCCCTCCCCCCCACACTCAGGCAGCACAAAGACACGTGGGAGGACAGGCCTTGAAAACAGGATGAACATGATTAACATCCTTTCCAGACCTGGGACCTTTAATGTCCTTGACATGCAACAATCTTCACATGACAAGCGGCTAATGTTTTGGCATGGCTACGGCCATAACTTCCCTTGTCTGGTGAGAACCCAGGATCCCACTGTGGAGCAGAGCCGAGGGGAGGAGACAGGCGATGTCGGGGACTGACGGAAACCGGGGATGGAAGGGCTGGGGGTTTGCAGGAGGGACACTGGAGACCGGGGGTCCGGGGGGGCGGGGGGGCGGGTTGAGATGTGAAAGCAGCGGAGATGGGCGGGAAGATGGCGGCGAAAGAGAACATGTTGTGATGCTCCGAGCCAAATGGAGGGAGAAGTTGAACACTTGGAAAGAATAACGCTGTGCCCGGATGGAGAGTGGAGTATTGAGGAGGGAGGCTGGGGGGGTAGGACACACGGGGGTGCAGGGGAGGATGCATGCACAGTGCCAAGGGATAAGTGTATGACAATAAGCAGGGCCGTGTTCTCATGGCTTCACTCCCTATGGGACTTAGGACGTGCAAACAAACCAATCCATGGAGTGGCAGAGGTCTGTCGGACATCAATCCCCATGCTGTGCTAGCTCCATGCTGGAAAGGAAAAGTGTGTGTGTGTGTGTGTGGGGGGGGGGGGGGGGGGGGGGGGGGGGGGGCACATCTGAAAGATGAGAGGGGATAGAAAAGCAACAGCTTAGACCGAGGTCTAGATGATCTTAATTGGATTACTTGTAGTAGTTGGCCGGGTCACTGGACTTCCTCTCCCAACACAATTTGTCGTTTCACGTTACATCTTCCCGCCTCTGACGATAAGTCTATTTATTGTGTTGTCAGAGCAAAATCAAGTGCACTTATATATACACACAATATACACTTCTTTTGCCGTAACATTTAGGATGATGCTTACAGTAAAAAACGTAATATGCCAAAGGCTGCTTTTATTTTTCTCAAACTGGCAATCTTTTGGTTACAATCCCAGTACACTGTAGACTCAATCACACGATCACATCCCTTTAAACTCGAATCATACAATTGTGTTTTCAGCACACGATAGGAACACCCATACAAGCAGACTGATTCTTAGATAGGATGGTATGATGACAGCTGTAAAAGATTGGCTGATGCTACTATACACATTACAAAAGACTTCAGGAATTCATAGTTAACCAAATAAGTATGGTAGCCATTGTATAACTTTAACTCATCATGTTGGCTAACACGTTAAAATGTGCACTATAGTATAGCATTTCACTGGACGTTTTTGTTTGAGCTCTTTTTATTACACGTGTGGGCCACATGATGAAAGCCAAGAGGGACCTGTTTATTCAGACAACCGAGTCTGCGCTTTGGTTTCTTGTGGAGTTATTGTTCTGATAAAAAATGGATGTATACACCCTTCTCCCTGTGTTTAACGTAAACGCTCTCCCTCAAACTAATGATGTGTGGTCTCTTTTATTTGTGTGGTCTCTCATCACCACATGTCTCTCTTTCTCCTGTGCTCTCTCGACAACTCTCTCCCTCTCCTTTCCACCCCCCTTCCGTTCTCCCTCTATCTCTAAGTGATGTCAAACACCTGTCTGTGTGGGACCTCGCAGGCCCTCCCAAAGCCTGTTCGCAGCACACAATGTTCAGTGTGTGAAAAGATTCGGGGTGCGACAGATATAATGACTCTTCGCTGGTGTTTGGGCATGTGTGAGTGTGAGTGTGTGTGTGTGTGTGCGTGTGTGTGTGTGCGTGTGTGTGTGTGTGTGTGTGTGCGTGTGTGTGTGTGTGTGTGTGTGTGTGTCCATTCATGTCTGAATGTGTTTGTGAAAGAGAGAGAGAGAGAGAGACAGAGAGCGAGAGAGAGAGCCAGAGCAGGGGTGCAGATGTATGGTTACTTACTGTGGACTAGATACATTGCCTTAACATATTTTAGAAAAGGAGAGAAATGGCTTCCCACAGAAACACGCTCTCTAAACTCTTTGTGACACACCATTTGTCCGGACGCTTTTTTCCTAAACAAATTGGGTCACGGAGAGAATGTGAAATGGTTTCTGCGCAGTGATTGACCGGGGAGGCAGTGGTTGTATCGTCGTCGTACGACTCCCCCTCCGGTCGGAGAACTGTCGGAGACGTCACTGACGTCGTAAACAAAACCAAAACAAAGAGCCCAGTAGTGTTGGCAACCAACCTGCTCAGGAATCAGCCAATGGCGTCCTGCATAGTGTGCATAACTCGATATGCATAATTGCCATAAGTGGAGGATAAGAGCCTCCACTTGTGCCCGCAGGGTTAAGGCATAAGAGCTTGTAGATGGGGTGTTTCCAAAACAGACAGACACAGACACACACACACACACACACACACACACACACACACACACACACATACTTTCTCTCTCCTGCCTCAAGACAACAATCACTTCCTATCTGTGTGTTCCCTTTCATCTCCCCCTTTCCCTCTCTCTGTCCAAAATGAGATATGCCTCTACCTGTCGTTGGAAGGAAATATAATGTGAAGTACATAGTCCAACAAGAAAAGAACATTTAGTCAAAAAGTGATTTGTGACCAAAGGATTTATGATTGTAGACACACCCATATTTCTAAATGTTTAGTATCAGGGAATTTTTATTTTAGATTCAGCCATCCCGTTCTCAGTGTGCATACAGTACAGTCAGTGTCCCTTTTATAAGTGCATTATTTGATAGCAGACCTGAATAATGACATGTATCGGTGTGTCTTTACAGTTTATTTTGTCTGAGCCCTTGATTAGGGATATCAAAATCTTTGTGTACGGTTTCTGTCTGTTTGTGTGTTTTAGAGTGAGAGAGAAAGAGAGAAAAAGCGTGAAAGAGATTGGAAAAGAGGAGACAACTTCCATGTCCAGACAAGCTGCAATGAACTTGTCAAATCAGACAGGAGAAGAAAAAAGTAAGAGTGGTATGTCCTAATCATCACACACACACACACACACACACACACACACTCTCACTCTCATGCACACGCACACGCACACTCACACACATAGACTGCAGTCAGCAAAGGAGTCTAGCATATCAAACATCTACTATGTCAACACATTACTAACACGGATCTGTGCTTCTACAGTAGCTATGAAAACAACCACGGTGATTAGCCATTAATCAGTCAAAGAGATAGAGAGAAGTGAACGTGTCTATTTGTGGATCTGCATGTGGCAGGTAAGACAAACCCAAAGACACAGGCTTTTCAGGTGCAAAAACATGTATTTTCTGTGTGTGTGTGTGTGTGTGTGCGTAGCAGACGGAGGCTTGCGTGTAAAGTGTGTGTGTGTTGGAAATCGTGTGAGTGTGTGTGCGTGTGTGTGTGTGTGTGTGTGTGTGTGTGTGTGTTAGGGGTGAAGGGACGTCATAGATGGATGTCATAGAGGCATCTAACTTGGGATAAGCAGACATGTCTGCACACCACATTCACATTGCCTCTTCGCATCGGAGGCATCACACCCGGACACACAGACATTCAACCACTCTGACCTGCTGCCTGTCAAACTCTGATCCTGAGCAGTCTTGGTCGGGCCCTGTCGGTTCCACTTGCGTAAGGTTTCTGATTGAAGTTTTCCAAGAACCGAATGCTCCGAACGGAGACGAGCACCGTGCGCAAAGGGTTGAAAACCAGTGCCACATGGGGAAATGGGATAGGGGGACTTGAGAAACAGTGCCTGCACAATGGAATTGTCTTTCTGCCTTTGAAAACATCCTATCAAAATCAGGAGCTCATGCATGCCAAACACCGTTATACCTGAACTGTTTCAGCGTGTGTTTTCATTCCTCTGCTCTCTTAGTTCAACTGTCTGGCGGACGAGTGTGTGTGTGTGTAAAACATGCACCTCATGGTTCGCCATGCAGACCTGCCTCGACCTCCAGACCCTTCTCTTTCCCTGCACAAACACAATAAGGGACCCAGAGCCTAAACTTTGCCCTTTCCCCTTCTCACACTGGTCCCAGACGGAGAGCCTCCAGGTGTTCCTCTATATACCCAAATGTTTGACATTCTTTCTGGGGTGAGACCGGCCTCCGGACCGCCACGCCACAAACCACCCCAAACCAAAAGTTCACCCAAACACTTGCCCCAGTAGGCCCCGGCTACCCAGTGAACCACCTCCAGCTCTGCATCTCCCCACAAGCCCCCCCCCCCCCCCCCCCCCCCCCCCCCCGCCCCCCACCACAGACACACACACAAATCCCAAACTAATTTGGACACTCGAACCGTACTATGACTGCCCATCCAAAGCAAGCTCATTTTGGGAGAGTCGTTTGGGTTTGCCTCAGGGCTCTTTAGATTGACGGACAGTCCCGTCTAAAATGACAGCCCAGGTGTTAGAGCTACAATAGCCTATGAGAGGCCCAGGTGTCCTCTAAAGCCGCTCACAATTTCAGACAAAAGCAGAGACCACGGCTCCTTTACAACGGCCACAGGGTGACCAATCAGGGGCACTAAGCCTCAGAAGGCCACAGGCCATCGTGCAACTATTAGGGAGGATGTGTTGGAGCTCAGTGTGGTGTGTCCAGCCTGGGTGGAAATAACGGCAAAGTTCCACTAGACAGGCTAACACGCGGCTCACATATGGCTTACTCCACAGGGCACAGGCTCACAAGGTTAAAACACCTCCATTGAGCCACAGGGACTGTGCGTACGTACACACTCAATCCGCTTTACAGCCAAACTTTATAGATATACGTTCGCATGCATACATGTCTGCGTGCATGCCTTCTCCCGCACACACACACACACACACACACACACACACACACACACACACACACACAGCCATATACACACGCATTAAGCTACCACAGGGAAAGCTGTAATTCAGCTTCAAAGGGAAACCTGAGCAGGGTCATGAATAATCACAGACATCTTTGTCTGTGGGGGAAAAAAAAAAACAGCACTGTCCATCTGCCCACTGTGCTCTGCTGGGAAAAAAGGTACGTGTGTGTGTGGAGGCCCTCTGGTGCCTGAGCGGGCTCTCTCGGGAGAGCAACGAGTTCGCACGGTGGCCCGTTCCACGTTCCGAGCATGGCGCCATCCGCGGCAAGGGTTGCCGTTCGAATGTGCTTGGCACCACGCTTCCGTGCGGGGCCACGCATGCGCGTGTCATTGGGCGCCCACGCGTAGGCACGCCGAACATCTGCCGCCGCTGTGGTGTGTGTGTGTGTCTCGCCCAGCGCCCAGAGAGGAGCCGTGTTCTCCCCCTGCAGCCAGGCTGCACGGCCTCTCTGCACTTCCTCTGTTGACAGAGGCCGACACCGAGGTGATGACAACGCAGCGCCAGCTCCTCTCCCAAAGTAAAAGTGACGATAAACACGTCTTCCAGCATTATCTCTCTCTCTCTCTCTCTCTGTCTCTCTCTCTCTCTCTCTCTCTCTCTCTCTCTCTCTCTCTCTCTCTCTGTCTCTCTCTCTCTCTCTCTCTCTCTCTCTCTCTCTCTCTGTCTCTCTCTCTCTCTCTCTCTCTCTCTCTCTCTCTCTCTCTCTATCTGTCTCTCTCTCTCTCTCTCTCTCTCTCTCTCTCTCTCTCTCTCTCTCTCTCTCTCTCTCTGGCTTCCCTTCAAAGTTTTGATAAGTTTGTTTATCCTACGCAGATGTGCGCGGAAAAACCCTGACAATGCGCAGATGTGCGTGTGTGTACTTTTGCGTGATTGGATGTAATTGAGTGTCCCACGGAGAGTTCTAGGGCGCCAAGGGAACCCTGTCAGAAAAAAGATGTCGGGAGAAATAGCGGGAAAGACGCAGGTACCTTGTCAGGGTGGTGACTTTTTTTTCGAAACGTTCTAGGAAGAACAGGTCTACATCCACTATCACATGCCATATCACAACACAGTGTATCTTACAGATAGAAGATTTGAATATGAGATACGTAGCATGTGTACAGTATCAGTCCAGACTCACTTTCTCATTCAAGTGGACGAGAAAGTGTGTCCAAACTTTGGACTGGTACTGTATACGGTACTAGGCCTAACAGAGAGTGGACGTTGAGTCTTCGGTTAGTGTTTTGTGTAAGTGTGCGTGAGTGTGTGTCTGTGTGGCTGTGTGTTTGTGTGTGTGTGTGTGTGTGTGAGAGAGAGAGAGACATTCCTCTCCTGTCAGAAGTGGCTCGTGAGGAATTCCCTGGTAGGAGTGGAAGGCATGAGGTCTGTGTTTAGCACCCGCTTACAAATATACACAAGCACCCATACACACACACACACACTTTCCAACTTGAAAGTATAAATGCGCATACAGAAACACAAAGAAACACACACACACACACACACACACACAGACTTTCACCATGCCCCACCCTGACGTGAAGATAAACTCCGCGACACACTACATGTTAGACGTCGCAGCTCGTCAACATTCTCCAGGGGGTGTGTAACATGAGCAGACAGAGAGAGAAGGGAGAGACAGAAAGAGAGGGAGAGAAAGAGGGAGAGTGAGAGAGAAAGAAAGAGAGACCCAGCGCGGTAACCTGATGTCCCTGGAGTTCTGAACAGAGAACTTGCTCCTATTGAAGGTCGGAGAAGCCCCTTTGTAGCCCTCCCCACTATTCGCTCCTGCACACACCTCCCCTATTCACTCCCTCGTTCCCGTTCTCTATTTCCCTCTCTCCCTCTCTCTCTCCCTCTCCCCCTCTCTCTCCCTCTCCCTCTCTCTCCCTCTCTTACCACCGTGTTCTCTCCGCAGCTGGACAGGTAGTAAACTAGCGGCCCTAAATGATACCTCAAAAGAGAAGACTCACAACAACTTTGCGACAGCGATGACCAACCTCTTCTCCCATATGTGTCAGATTTAAGCAACCAGAGATGGGTACGATGAAAGGCAGATGGTAAACCCCCCAGTTGACCAGAACTTTCTCCCCTCCCCTCTCCTGAGATATCTTTTCAGTAGCTCATAGGCTTGAAATGAAATTTAGCAGCTCCACTTTCACTTAATGACAGGTATGAGGAGTCTTTGAAGTGGCACATATGTCCCCCTCTCTTTTTTTCTCTCCTCTCTCTCTCCCTCTCTCTCTCTCTCTTTCTCTTTCTCTCACACACGGCCACACAAACACATACACGTAGACATAAATACACACACACTCAATCACACAGTTGAACACATGAAAGCAACAGCGCAGAACTCACCAGCCTGTCTGCTTCTTCTGTCAAATCCTGGTTCAAGTGAAAAGTCCCAGAGAGAGTGAATACTATTCCACTTTTCACAGCAGGGCAGCAGAAAGTTCCTAAAGTCCAAATCCTTCTCCCACTTTTAAAGACCGTGACTCCGGGACTGGGGGTGGGGGGGTCATCCACTCGTGTGTGTGTGTCTCCCTCCCACACTCTTTGGGAAATGGATCGTTCAGACAGTTAGCGAGAGGAGTCCCAGAGCTACTCCCACCGTCCTTGTGTGGCTCACCACAGGTCCTAGTGCCTCCCCTGCTCCACGCCCTCCATCAACGCCCCATGCTGTTGCTCATACCTTGTTCTGTTGCGGCTCACTCATCTCTTCCATTCACCTCCGGTCCTGGGGTGTCACGGTGAAAGTGCTTCAACGGCCTCGGGTGGGTTCGCCTCGTGTCGAGCGTGTGTTTCGAAGCGCCGCCGGTCACACCACCGAAACATGTCGCGACGAGTCACGTTATGAAAAGTTTGAAAAGGCTGAGTCACGTCTGGAGTCGCCTCTCATCCCTCAGTAATCTTGAACAGCCGACCTCCTGCATGGGGCTGACTGTTGTTGGAACGGGCGAGCTTATCTGAACGGGGTCAGCGTTTTGGTGGGATGATTCGCCTCGAGCCCCCTGGAGGGACGGGAACTTCCAGGAAGACGGGGGGCGTCTCAGCGGCAAAGGAGGAGAGCGCAGCCCGTAGAGGAGGGACGTAAGACACGTGACCGGCCCCTTAAGAGGGGCCCCGACCCTGGGTCCCACGTCAGGCTCCGGGGGCCCCTCCAGGCGGAAGGCTCACACGCCCGCGTTGGAGACTCGGACCCCGGCTTTTATTGTTACCCTCCCCCTTTTCCTTGCTCTCCGTGTTGTCTCCCTCCCGGCCTCTCTCGTTTGCTCTTCCTCCCTGTCCACTTTTTGTCCCCCTTTCACGAGTCTCCCTGACCCGAACCGTATCGCTGTTAGAGCCCACGGCGTTTCACACGCAGGGGACAGACCAGGGATTGTGTGTCCCTGTCATACCTTTTTCCCCCCTACATCCTGGGAAGAAAGAGGCATTCCTTTACATCCAGCCTGCCAGGCTTTGTGGGCTAATGAGAGGAGTTAACTAGGTGTAAATGAGGCCTGAAAGAAATAACACAGGAGCTGTAGCTGAACGGCATTCGCACTTAGAATCTTTGCCCTGATCTGGGGCTTAACAGGGTCTGGACATTTCAGCCTGTCGTCTAGCTCTGTGTGATCTGCAAGCCAAGAGGTGTGTTTGGAAACCCTTTGATTGAGTGTGTTTGAATGTGGGGTTTTGGGGAGGAGTGTGTGTGTGTGTGTGTGTGTGTTTGTGTGTGTGTGTGTGTGTGTGTGTGTGTGTGTGATATCGGCTGTCCTGTCTGAGCTCCAGCCTTGTTATCAGGGTTCAGTTTGAAAGGGGAAACCCCAGCCGGCGAACTTTGAACCTGCAACCCACGCTGATTTGGATGGGGGTGAAAAGGGGTGAGAGGTGCCGACGGCTATTAGCTGGGAGGGTGGAGAGGAGGTCAAGAGTGCACCAAAATTCTCATATTTCAGGGATACCAACAGTGGGTCGGATTGTGCGTGTGTGTGTGTGTGTGCCCCTGCATGTGTCTGTTTGAGTGTCTTAGACCTATACTCAAAACACAGATTTAGGTTTGTTTCAGCAATAATGATGAATGAAGCATGATCCGTTTCTAATCGAAGTCTAGAAAAATTACACAAAATATAAGTCTAGGCTCATACAAGTTTGTAAAGGGATGAATCCTTACGTGTGTTCAACATCTCCCCCAACCCCACCCACACGACTTAAAGTAATCCATTTACTATGCCCAGAAAGTGACTAGGTACTTGTGTATCAGCATTCTGTCCGCGTTCTGTATCCAAATTCCAAATATGGCTATGGCAATTTTTACATGTTGTGAAAACTTAAGAGTCAAGTTAAAGTGTTCATACTGTGCCCTGATGATATCTGAGTAAAGCAGATAGACTTGTTTCTCTCAGACCTAGACCCTGCTCCTTATCTACCTACTTTTACACACTCACAAAGACACACACACCCACATACACACACACACACACACACTCAGGGACATCATCCATTATATTTGACAGTGTTGATGAAGTGCCTCACTGGCTTTTTGCCTGTCACTGCTGCCATCTTTGCGGCCCACTGAAAATAAAAAGCATGTCAGATTAAATATGTGGTAACCCATTTGTTTTTTACTTGTATTTGGCAATAATGTTAGATCAAATAAAGACGGTCCTGTCTCTTGCCTCCGGGTGCATATATATATATATATATATATATATATATATATATATATATATATATATATATATATATATATATATATATATATACATATATTTTAGTCTGTGTGCGTGTGTGCGCGCACATGTACACTTGAGGTGTTTAGACCTTTTGTGAGGGAGGGTGGTCTCTTTGAATGTGTGCGTGTGTCCTGGAATGCTGAGTGTCCCAGAGAATAAGACAGTCCCACCCAGGGCTGGAAGATAAAGAGCTTGACGGATGCCGACTGGCGGACAGGCCCTGGCAGGCAGCTACCCAGATCACATCGGACAGGTGCTCGCTGCCGCACACGCTATCTGCCTGTTCACAACTAATTAAACAGGTATGCAATTAGGTTTCTCTTTTTTGTTTGTTTTTCAGGTAGCGAGATGCTTAATGGAAACACTGGGCTTCAGGGTCACAGTGTTTCCTGTATAGTGGTTTGATCTTTGAAGATTGTTAAGGCAGACCCTGCAGAGCTGCATCAGGACCTAAACAGGAAACGTCATGTTAAAATCTGTTGCAAGGTCACAAAGTCAATCCACTTCTTCAGGTCAACCCTCTGACATTTAAGAAAAGGTCTGTCTGTCTGAATAACAGCAAAAGAAAGTGACAGATCAATGCCAACTATAATGTAAAAACAAACAAACAAAAACCATTCCGTAGTAACAATATGACCACGAGTGTGTCTTGTGTCTTTGTCAGTGCAGCTCTGACACATCTCCATCCTATATTTGCCCTTGGTGTTCACATTGTCTTCTCATCTACCTAGACAAATCCATACGCTGGGGCTCTTTACCATCTCTGTCTTCATTCTCAGTGTTAAGCTGCTGTATGAATGGCTGCCACCTGCATTATCCCCATGTGCTCTTTGTGAGTGGCTGTATGTGTATTGTCTATGTGCGGGCCTTTCTGCGTCAGCCTGTGTCTCCTGTGCCAGAGTGCGTTTCGCCCGAGTGTGTGTGTTTGCCAACGCGCGCGCCTGCTCCTGGTAGGCAGCTGGCCACTCGTCCGCGGCATTGTTGAGCTGGAGTGCTCGTCCTCCTACACTCTCATCACGGCGCGGCGTTGACGCGCCCCGGACGCCTCCTCACTCATTGACTCCTCTGTCTTCTTCCTCCCACGGTCTCAGCGGCAGAATCCTGCCATTGTCCCCACCAAGGCCAGCTCCCGTTGTACATAGGGCGGCAAACAGCCGGACTGCGTACACAGTGCGCTAGGACACGCTATAGGGAGTACAAACATGTACACATAAAGTGTGGCACGCACACACGGCTGAATGTATGCGATATCGTATGTGGTGATTCGACTGAAATGGCGCCGTAAAAAGGGTACGCAATTTAACGTAACCGCAGAAATTCAATTTTAGTTCGAGCGTGTTGGTTCATATTACTTGGATATTGCTCGACGGTTGTTAAGGATATTTCAAATCCAAATTAGAGGGGACTGTAACGACTCTCCCAAATTAACTTTTGAGGTGCTGTTACATTTTGACTGGAACCTTAATTGGCTGTGTGTTTGTGTGCCTGATGTCCTGCCTGTTACTGTAGAGGACGTGTGTGTGTGTGTGTGTGTGTGTGTGTGTGTGTGTGTAAGTTGGCTTCACTGCAGCTCTACTACTGCGTGGCTTTTTAACCTTTCCCAGCATTGTTTATATTTTAGTGCCCTGCTGTGGCAGAGCGCCCTTTTACAGAGTTTGTGGCACCATCTCATAATTCTGAGACTGGACCCAAGCCAAGGTAGCAGGACAGGAAGCGACATTGCTCCAGTGTGCCCAGACTTCTCACCGGGAATAAAAATTGTCTTATTTTAACCAGCTCAAAGCTTAAGTTCTTTATTTGTCAATGTGATTAAATGGGTATAAGGAAGATCAAAATTTGGCTTTTAACTAAACAAATTTCTGCTGTTTTCTTAAATCTTCGGACGTCCTCGCCTTCTCAAAATGTGCGCTGCAGCAAGTGAACCAATTGACAGGCTGCTCTGACTCCCTATATGAGCTCATATGTACAGAATCCGGCTCACACAGAGGGCTTTTCGGATGGCATTAGGCCTGTGTGCCAACGCCAGGTCAACAGCGCAAACTCAATCACAGAAAGACCCCCCCCCCCCCCCGACACACACACACACATATTATTGTGGCTGGCTCTCAGACCAGTGCATATATTCCTCATAGATCCCGTTACAAACCATCACTCCGTAGACTGTGATACATTTCAAGAAGATCCCATTTGACATAATCAGCTTTTGGACTGAAGTACACGTTCCATGTACTCAGGCACAACAAAAACTTGGTTAGATATTAACAATCACAAAGATATGCGACGAAGTATACTTTTCCAACTTTGCAGAGAGAGCGTTTCCATTTGGTGGTTGTCTTCCTCATTACCTACAATGGCCGGGGAAACCTCAAACATAACTTCAGGCAAAATCATATCCCCTTTCTTTAATTGACCCCCACCAGACTCCTAAAATCTCTGCGAAAGACAAATGAGTAATTCACCCTAGACAACATTTCCATCTTCTATATCTAAGCCACTCTTTTGCACGCGACTGTCATCGTAGGCCAGCAGAAACCTCTCTTTGGCTAATAGTTTCCAGCCTTGAAAAGTCAAGTGACTCAACTTCCTATCTCGACACACGTCAGAGCATGTTTTCACTGGCAGCCTCGACACCAATCATTACCAATACAATTTGTCAAGAGACTCCCCACCTGTGGATGTGCACGCCTTCTGCTGCTCAATTTGCTGTCATTATTGCCACATAAATATCGATCTAATTATAGCCCAGTGAGACCAGTTTCTTTATGAAGTTGTAAAACTGACAAAACAAAAACAGAACCATCATAAAAATCTAATTCAACCACTCATTTTGTGGCTTAATTAATAAGCTGACTTAGTGATTTACATAATGTATGTACCTTGCTTGGTACACTGGCTCATTCATTGTTTCTGGCCACAGAAAATAGCCAATTCAACCACATCTTATTTCCCATTCTCCAATAACACCGGTACATGTCATTGAGTAAGCAGTGAGTGAGGTGTGTCATCATCTTCTTCCCCAGACATATACTACCACTAAACTAAACTCCACAAATAAAAAAGCCCAGCTGTCATGCCATTCATGCACGTCACGGCACATTTCCCTCCAACCAGACGCTCCGAAAGCAAGGGGAGCGCAGTGACGCCATCGCACCGCCCGCTCGGCTCGCCGGTTGGGAAGGAAGGAACGGTGTGGTCGTGTGGGACGGCGGCGCCGGTGTTTGGGGTGAGGTTTCGAAAACCCCCCGGGAGGGGAAGCCGCGTGGGAACAAAGGGGCGGTGCCTCGGCCCTCCTGCCCGGACGCCCCGCAGAGACACCGGCTTACGGGGGTGAACCCGGGTCCACACACACCGAGTCGTGTACGCACGTGAACAGGTTGCGACACGAGGTCGGGTGAACCGACGAAGTCCACTGGTTCCGATGAAACGGGTCGGACGTTTCTGTCGCTCGGGCGCGTGGTCCCAGACGGGCCTCCGTTGCCACTGTGAGGGCCTCTCGAACGTGTCACTGTTCCCTGCGGTGAGACAAACCTCTCCTCTGTACGGCGCACCAACTGCCAACACTCACACCTAATTGAACACATCACAGGGAGCTGCTGTTATTGCTTTCGACGGGGGCCCTGCTGGATGCTTGGCGGATGCGTCAGCAGGTCTTTTCTTATTGTGTGGGCGCTCATAAACATTCCCGGCGTTTGTTTCCAACGCGGTAGAAAGTGCGCGTGGGGGAGTTCTAGGGGAAGCCCTGGGCTCTTCCATTCATGGCACAGCAAAGAGCCGACAGAGAAAGTGTCATACCACACGCCCGTAGTCACTTCTATATTAGCCAGCCACACCTTCCACACACTCTGACCACGCCCAACCTGTCTAGTGAGTCTTTCACCCATATCGATCGAGTTCCCAGAACTATTATCTACACTGGTTGCCAATAATAACAGCAATAATAATAACCCTACAATATGAATATCGATCGGTTTCTGTCCACCTTTGTAGACAATGCTAGATTCTCCTAGACGGGCATAGTTTAGAATCAGAGTCCGCCGACTACAGTTCAATTTCAGATTGTGACTTAATTAAAAAGAGAGACGTCAGACGCTGTCCTGTCCTGTCTATGAGTTGCCTCTACTTTAAATCTTGTGTCAGTTGATGGGAAATAAACCGCTGTGTCCTTTTGGGAGCAGGATTATTTTCCTTCATTATTCAACATTTGTTGGTATGAAATCATTAAATGTTGTCATATCTCGTATTATTCTTGAGCTTTTTTTTCAAATGGTGCCAAATGGCGGTCAAGCTCTAAATGGCGGTATGGGGTTACACCTCAACTTGAACTTCAACGAGGACCCATGCAATTCTGAGAATGGTTTCTGTGTCCTGAAACATCCTCCATGGTGTGTTTAGACAATGATTAAATGGACAAGGGGATTAGAGCGGACCTACAAGTATAAGACTAGACAAGCACAGGAAAATCTTTGTGAATTTACCAGCAGACAAGCCAACACACACACACACACACACACACACACACACACACACACACACACACACACACACACACACCAAAAGCCTGTGTCAGATGGATGGTCAATGGGGACACATTGTAGTGTATTGGCGGCCGTTGCCTAGCTGTTCGCTCCCACCCACAGACCTCTACACAACCCCGAGCAGCCACTCTGGAAACTGTTTAGCCCTAATCAAAACATCCATTTTACGGGAAAAGCTGTGAGGACTACTTCACAAGAGTAAAAAGCAATGGCACGTCTTAAACGGCGGGCGTAAACAATGGAATCTCTGCTGAGAAGTGCGGGGCCAGGATTGGTGTGACACGCTCTCTTGGGGCATTATTGTATTTTTACTGTTCTGCAATCCCAAGTGCACTTGAGCGTCCCCCAGTCACCAGTTCATAAACACTTCCCTCTCCCACACCCTTGCAGGTCACGTGACGGTTAGTCACACTGGCGATCTGCTCTCTTTAACACCTCGACGTGAGTTCGTTTCGGTGGCAACGTGGCCTGCCGGACGTAGAGGCGTCGGTTACACCCGGGCAGAGCTCCCTGAGCGACCTGTGTGGCGGGGCATGGATTAGGTATGACAGACAGCAAAGCTGGTCCACGACCGGCTGGACGGCGAGCCGAACCCCAGGGACGGGAGGCACATCCGCTACCTCCCAGTCACCACTATCGGTCGCTTACCAGGGAGCAGCATCTGCTAAAGCCATCCAGGCCAGACAGAGCTAGAGGGGAAGGGTGAAAGAGGGAGAGGAGGTGGGAAAGGACAGTGAGTTGAGTTATGGGGCGAGCTCCTCACGTTCGTTCCCAGCGCATAGACCACGAAGTGGGCCGCATTGTTTATCCATCCGTATTGCTTGTTTGCGTATGAGTGTGTGGGCACACTCGGGGCCGATGTCTTTTGTTTTGGCTCTGCGAAGCGTCATGGAAAAGGTTGCTGTGAGTTCAGGGACGCTCCCAAAGCAATTTCTCGAACTGACGGCAGAAAATCTGAGCTGGCACGACGCAGTGGACCGGAGAGACCAGCCGCAGCAGGAGAAGGGTTGAACAACCTCGGGAACACGATGGCTTCAAAGTCAGAAAACACAAGACCATTATGGTTTATGAATCATGGACAGAGTGGTAAGGGTGTTGCAATGTGTGCGAGGAAAAAGAGAACTGGTGCAGAGAGTTGTGACAACCTGAGCTGACTGAGGCCAAACAGGGCGATTTACATTAAAAAGCTGTCTGGATATAATAACAGTGGAATTATTTTACTGAAGAGATATATATATATATATATATATATATATATATCATATTCTAATCCCATGTTGTGGCACCAATCAGACATACTATACAATCTATTTGCAGCTGTTTGAAATAGTGGACTTTACATACAGTATCTCAGCTTTAAATACATCCATATAAAGACTTTTTCATATATTGTTTGGACCACTTTTTAACTGTTATAATAAGGTTGTCCAGAAATACATTTTTGTTACCAGAGTATGGACCCGATTATATCATCTATTTATGTGGCCAAACATTTCTAATGGACCATGTAAATGGGATATTCTATCTCTAAGCATGATAGATTTTGAGGGATGACCTTTGGATCCCCGGATCAACAGCCAACATTTGGACTTCAAGCGGGTGTTCAAAGTCCTTATCAATGCCTCCATCTTTGAATTCTGGGAATCTTTCAACCCCTGGCTCTCTGATGGCTGGAGATATCGTCACCCTGCTCAGCCTGAGCCAAGACACACTCTCACAGCATCCAAAGTCACTTGTGTCTCGTTCATTTCGGTCCCAACAATACCAAACTTGAAACCTATTCGACGAAATCGGTTCCTGGCTTCAGGCTGATAGTGTGCAGAGATGCAGGGATCATTGTGACAAGGTACGTTTTGATGTTCCCCCGAGAACCTGCCGTCATGTTGGAATCGAAAAGCCGTCCGGACAGATGTTGTGTGTTGAACGTCTGTCTGGTTTCCATTAACCTGCTGGATGCTGCTCTGTTTGAACACCCGTGAGCTTTCAAGATGGATGGCAAAATAAAGGGCGGGGAGGGAGGGGATGGGAAAAAGAGAGAGGAAGATGAAAAGAGTAGTATTAGCTGGAGAATGTAGAGTTGATCTGTCTACAATTTAACCCTGTAGACTAACCTTGACCCACACTGGTTGAGAGGGGCATGAATTTCTATAGCAATTATACGTTTTTTTTTAAGATAATGGTCTGCAAGTTATTTTAGGTTTGATTAAATAGGCCTGTATGTCTGGCCTGCTCCAAACGGACACTGCTCACCCCTCAAAGCACCATTACAAGTAATTGTGAGCTATTTATCAGACGTTTTCAAGGTTTTCAATTTGACAAAAATGCCAGGTGCCAGTGCTCTTAGAAATGTCATATTTTTCAGGAACGATGTATTTGCATAGCCCACATGTAGATGCATTTAATTTATTATGTGTGTATGTGGCCTGCATATATATACAATCCCCCCCCCCCCAGACACACACACACACACACACACACCCCACCCCCCCTCCCCACACACACACACACACACACAAAGACAGCTTTGCTCTGGAAGGGTTACTAGTTGGCAGACACCCGCCCAGCTCAGTGCCAGACACGTCTCTAATCAGAGCAGGTCGGTGGAGGAAAATGGCTGCTCCCTTAAGCCCTCTCTAACCAGGAAAAGATGTGGCCACTCCATCCGCCGTTGTCTGCCCAGTCGGCCGGTGAGAGGAACGCCCCCTTTTTTCGCGGGGGCTCATAATCATTTCATCATGAACCCCAGAAATATTTCAATATCCTGTGTCGTCCCAATGGCAGCCGCGTTGCTTCCCGTGCTACCCGGAGTGGTGCGGTAAGCATTTCCATCCTGCTTTTATGGCCGAGCTGAACTTTTCACGGTAATTGCGCCAGTGTTTTTCCACCCTTTTTCCTTTGCCACAGAAAACATTCCTATCAGACACACAAAAGAGCAGATCCCGCTGTTGATCTGAGTGGTCTGTGACGCAGGATATTGCCTTGGCTGTGGGCTTATCATCGGAGTATCGACGCCTGGAACAATGGACGCTGCGCTGTTGTCATTCTCCATTCTCTTTGAGGTTTCACTCTTCTCATGGTCCTCATGTCTGAGGGGAGGATCCTGTCTGGTCCGCTTCCCTCTGTGCTGTCTGTCCGTCTGTCTGTCTCCCTCACTCTCTCTCTCTCTCTCTCTCATAACACACACACACACACACACACACACACACAACCACCCCTATCGAGGAGCTGTCAACACCATGGCCACTTTGTGGCGTTCGGCCCCGTGCGGTCGTGTAGCGTTGCGCAGCGGAGCGAGCCCGGGGGCCTTGGAGCCATAAAGACGTCGGTTCCACTTCGCTCCAGCACCCCTGAGTGACCCCACCCAGGCCCACCAGGACCACACAAGCCCTCCCGATCTTCACGCTTTAGTCCTGCCAGACCACAACAAACAGGGCTTCCAGCGCTCTCGCAGCCAAGCCAAGCCGCAAGCATCACACCGGTCAGGAAACACCGCAGCCAGGCCAAGCTGCCAGCATCACACCGGCCTGTAAACACCGCATGGCTACGACATCCCATTTTCTTCGACCACACATCTAACAATTTCGCCACAGTCCCTATTGAGACGTCACTCAGCTGCTGTGAAATATCATTGAGAAATTCAGGAATCCGGTCATAACATAAAGTGTGTGTGTGTGTCGGGGGGGGGGGTCCTTGTTCTGTACTTGTGTGCAACAGTACCTTTCCGTCAGGGCGAACTCACTGGTGTGACAAAGACAAAGGGAGGAAGATTAAGGAAGAATTAAAGCCCCATCTCTGGGTAGAGAAAGGACATCCTTGATCCTGTACGGTCATGTCTCCCCGATGGTCGGTTAAGATTTAAAGACAGTTCTTCCCCGTTTCCTGTGCTTTATCCCCACAATCTGGACAAGCACTTAACATGACATTTTTGGACAATTACATCACTACAGGTTAAACCACGTACATGTAGTGCACAAGGCCTTTGAGCGTGTATGTGTGTGTGTGTTTGTGTGTGTGTGTGTGCATGTGTGTGTGTGTGTGTGTGTGTGTGTGTGTGTGTGTGTGTGTGTGTGTGTGAATGAATGTGTGATTGTGAGATAAAATGTCATGGAAAGAAAAAGGATGATGTAGAGATTTTGAAATGTTTAGGTGGCTGTGTTTTTTGGACCAGGCATGTCCTTCTCTTAAGCCATTTGTGTGGTGTATGTCATAGATGTAATAAAAACGTTCCAGATATTTGCCAACAAATACATTTTCAACCACTTTAACGATTACCCAAGTTTGCGATGGGTACCCTTTCAGTAGACTTCCACTAGCACAACAAGCTCAAAGTCACAATCACCAACATTTCCCCAAAACGACATTATATATGAATTTATGGTACTACTTGGGCCTCATTTAGTGGAGGCGTTTCAGCCTATAGCCCCTCAGCTTACCTCTGACAAAACAGTGTCTGAATGACAAATGTCTTGTTTGCATGAACCGTCACGGGCCGGGCTGACGTCAGTGGTTTGGGCTGCCCTGTGAAGGGTCTGGTCTAGTGCAGGTATCGGCTGGGGGGCACTTGGGCAACAGGCTCGCCTTTCACACTCTCTGCTTCCTGTGCTTGCCGAGAGACGTTTTATAGAAACAAACTGGTCGGGTTCTGCTAGGTGTGGTACCAGCGTGGTCTGGTTTACATCCTGAGGGAGACACAGAGAGAGAGAGAGAGAGAGAGAGAGAGAGAGAGAGAGAGAGAGAGCGAGAGAGAGAGGGTTCTATTTCATCGGTTGGTTTTGATTTATCTGTTCTTTAATTGTTTTAGAATGTGCATTTATTTTTATTTTATAGGATTATTGATATTTTTTATTTGGTTTCAATTGTATGTATTCTATGAAAGTAGTAAAAGTAGATGATGACGATGGTGACGAGGATTATTATAATCATTGTAATTATCGTTAGTAGTACTATCATCATTAGTGCTGTATATAACTCTTGCCCCGATCTTGTCCTATTTTTCTCCAACTTCAAATCTCTAAGATTCCATTGAGACCTAACCAAACACTTTCCCAAAGAGAAAAGGGAAAGGCAGGCTAGTCTGCCGACTTGCTGAAGTTGTAAAAGCTCATACGCACACACACACACACACACACACACACACACACACACACACACACACACACACACACACACACACACACACACACACAGCATCAGGGTCTGAGTAACCCAGTTAATTAGCTTCGCTCCAGAGTGGAGAGAGATGAATAGTGTCAGGCGGGTGCTGTCAAGACCACTCCATGCTCCACAGTCGAACGCCTGGGCACCGTTGGCACTTGATCCGGGACTACAGCTTGCACACTTACAGTATCCCCCCTGCTGTCTAAAAACACAGTCCTAATGCTTCCCCCGTCGTTGCCTCTGTTATTCTTAGGGATTGTACCGTGTTCGCCTCCACCAACACAGGCGCGGTCAAGAGCCAAAGAGGGGAGGAAGTTACACGTGGTGTTTATGCCGATCTGTCGGCTGCCATCTTTTGTTCCGCTGTCGGCTCTTGTCACTGTCAAAGCTCGACTTTGCGGAGAGGCTTCAGAGTGAAAGCAGAAAACCTCTCCAGACATTATAAACTGTATGTGTGCTCTTTGTGTGTGTGTGTGTGTGTGTGTGTGTGTGTGTCTGTGTGTGTGTGTGTGTGTGCGGACAGCTGTGGTCGATTACCTGTGGCCTCAACAGTATATCATAGCGGGAGACCATGTCAAGGCTGTGACATAAGCGGTACTTCCTGGGTTGAGGATTTGATGTCAGATTTCAGCCGTCAGATTTTGATGTCTCCAAGACAGTTGTCCGCTTTGTCGGGCGGCTATCTGTCTTTTGCCAAAACTTTTAGCGAAACAAGACAGAATCACACATACTGCACTGATAAGCATTGCATTTAGGAATCTTCACGAGGCAACAGTGATGGTTTCATAGGAAATTCATAGTGTGTGCCAACTTCGCTGTGTTCACACGAGTAACTTTCAATGCGCCATGGCCGTTGGGGTTTATGGTCATTTTGAAAAGCTATTAGTTAATTATGGTGTCTGAATGGTTGCATGAGGAGAGGTTGGTTGCAGAATCAGAATCTGTGAATGGAGAGATACTTTTCAAAGGGACGGAGATAAGATTTATTTGTGGAAAGGTTGTTTTACAAGTCCGTCGCCCCCTTCCACCCAGTCTGTCCCTGCCTGTGGCCTTTCCGCCACTTTAGATACACAATGATTTTAACCCTGGCCCTGACTGATTATGGCCAGGTGGTCTCCATCTCAAGTCCACAGCTTGGAATGATAAGTGTGTGTCTATGTCTGTTTGTGTGCGCGTGTGTATGTGTTTGTGTGTGTATACACATTAGTGTTTTGTGTGAAAGATATGGAAGTGGTTGATAGAGAATCGACACATGAACAACCATTACCCCCCCCCCCCCATTAGTGTTTTGTGTGAAAGATATGGAAGTGGTTGATAGAGAATCGACACATGAACAACCATTACCCCCCCCCCCCCCAGCCTCTACTACCACCCACCCACCACTTATCCATATGTGTTCTGGGCTCAAAGACTAAGTGTGTGTGAGAAAAGGGGCCCCACAGTGAAGTATTTACAGGTGTCTTCCGCCATTAGCATGGGTTTATATCCCAGATTCTCTCCCACACACACACTCACACACAGACACACGCACGCTTAGGATAAGATAAGCATGGGAAATCCTACTCCAGTCTATTTCTTGGGAAGTGTTAGTCACTCAAACAGGCCAGAGACAGACTTCCCAGGAGCGGTCAGGTGGAGGTAGAGTGATAAAACCGTAATCTTATCTCGGAGAGCCAATGAGGCGTGTTCCTGCAAACGCAATTTGTTCGGACGACTCCTGCATGCCTCTTGACAACACATTTGCCTTGGTCGACAACCAGGTTTAAATATTTACAGGCCCTAAAGGCCAGGATGATAAGCAAAAAGGAAAAGATTGCGTCTGTGGTTTAATGCCCTGATCCTATCAGACGGGAAACTGGCTCAGCCAGTAGTCCCTGTGAGGCCAGTACAAATAAGTGGTACAGCATCGGTTCTTCCATCCTCCGTTCTCATCCCTAAATCCTCCGTCCTCATCCCTAAATCCGTTAATCCCGGTCATAAACGTGACCTTCTCCCTCAGCATGGCCGCGACTCCTGGGAGGCCATCGACGTGGACAATCTACAGACGTTGGTTCCTAAGACTATAATGGGGTTCGTGTGGCAGCTGACTGCAGTCGGCAGGGCCCTTCTCTGAGAGAAAAAAAAAACAGTCTCAGAGCGTCCCGTCGAGCCCTATGGGAAGCGTTCGAGCCGAGGAGACGAGAGACAGGCGGCAGGCTGACCGGCCAGACGAGGTGGTGAGGGAGGATGAGCGCCGCAGACCAACATCCATCCGCAAGGAGCCAAACCTCCATCCCGGGTGAAACATCCATCCAGGTTCTGAGTGGATCGTGAGATAAACACAGATCGGAGGTAATGCAACCCAGAGGTCCATCTCGGAGAGGCCGTTGTGGCCAGGCCAACGCGGCTTTCGGCCCAAATGACTTCCTCTGCGAACAGGAGGATTCCTGTCCTGATTATGGCCTTGGACGTATCCGGGGAAGAAAGTGCTGGTAAAACATGTTTATGGCAGTGCAACAGCTCAAATTTGTTTTATTTATGCCTTCTGGAGGGGAGAAGGAGCGCGTCGGAATTCGCAGGAGGGGTTTCCACTGATTTAGCAGTGTTTGCTCCTGCCGAGTGGAGTGTGATTCTGTTGACACAAATTGGAGCATAATGGAGTAAACCCAGCCAGGTGAAATAAAGTGGGGAACAAAGCCGACCGCTGGAAGCGGAACAGTGGTGAAGTGCAGGGAACACAAAACTGGATTCACGTCTTGGCTGCGAGCAGGCCAGGCAAACCATCCACCGTTGAAGCGGACAGACCCTAATGGGTGGTAATTGTTGTGTGTCCCCCCCCCCCCCCCATGCATTTTTAATGATGTCAGGGTTATTACAAGGGAGCCTTCCCGGCTGAGGGTGTAGGGTTGCATCACCTCGTCTCCATGTGCCGACGAGTGTGACGAGGGCCCAGTGGCACGCGCTAAATAAAACATCCCTCTCTCGAAACACAGACATCCAACGCACACACACACTGACTCCTACACGACGGGCAAGCAGTCGCCCGCGCACACACACGTTCCCATTCACCCACACGCAAACCCACACGCACCACTTTGACACATGCTAAATAAAACATCATCCCCCCCCTGTAAACCAATCCTGCCCCCCATACGCGGAGCACAGCATGGCGGCACTCTGCATTGTACGGCTTCACGACATGTTTAGGTCTTGAGTTTCAAATTAGAAACCATAACATGGGCTTGAGATCAAAGGGGAACGTTGGTATTTTTGTCTAGTCGAGGAGCCCATTTGGATGCCGCTTGATTCCCCTTTCTTTTCACAAGAGAAATTTAAATATCGAACAGATTGTGAAAGTTAAACAAAAACGTTTTAACATATGCTTTTTTGATACACGCGGTATGTACAACGGGTACAGGAACTTGGACGGACGACTGAGGGAAACCGAGGGGCCCACTCATCTGGAGGCGAGAGTGCAACCAGGCGGAGGAGAACAAATCTTAGACAACGGGGTCCGAAAACAACACAGGAAATGAACCCAGGCCCTCTGCACTCTGAGTGTGGGTTGTGGAATCACAACACAGCGTCTTTCCTTGTTACTTGGCTTGCTTGCTAATTTCCCTTAATGAGATCAACTGTTTACGAGTCGTTGTTACCCAGGCACCATAAAAACTCAGAGCCGGGGAGAAAATCTGTTTCCCCTCATCGCGGCTCATTTTTCGAGCCTTCTCTCAGTCCCGCTGGCCTCAACACGGTTGTGTGTAATGTTTGGCCTGTCACGCACCTTCCTGTAGCCTGCCTGCAGGGGAGACCTACGGCGGTAGAGTGAGCTAGCATTGGCATGCTACACTGCGCGTCTGTAACACAGGGGCCTTTGCAAAGCTAGTGCCACGCTTTTTTAGCTGGAGACAATCCACCTTGCGTAACTGGCAGTATTGGTGGCGGGTATAGAGTAGCTTAACACGCAAACTCGCTAACAGCAGTTGGCATCGGCACAATGCTACTTTGTGCTAGCGCAATTGCAATTGCGCCATAGCAATTTGTAAATTACGATAATGCAGCTGGGATGAACTGCTATGACAGCGTTGCACTTTCATATGGAAAGACGGGAATTTGTGTAAAAGAGACCAAATATACGGTTTGTGGGCCATGATGCGGACCTTTCCAAAAGCGTAATAACATGTATTTGTTGCGCTGTATGATTCGTGGGCACTTACACATCTGTGGTGTGCATGTCCGTTTTCTGCCAGCGTGTTCTTGCCCACACACTGTTATCAAAGAAAGGTCAAATAGTTGGGCATAGGCCCAAGGGGCTAATTGTTACTAATTAAACAGCTTGCGGTTCACAGCTGCAAATGTGACTCAATTCTCGTAAGTCTTTATAATCACACTCTTAAAACATTCTGGACCACCATGCTCTAAACTTGCTCCTCTACCTTTTTCTCCACTATTATTTACCCAGTCAACGTGAGCTAAGAGGTTAAATGTTTTCTTTTTCTTGTAGACGTCAGGGCGAATTAAAAAATTCAAAATGAAAGACAAAATGTTCACACCAGGGAGCTACTAACTCTTCCACAGTGTAAACTGTCGACCGCAGGAGCCGCTTCACTCCAGTAGTTTAGTAAGTAGTGCCTTGCTCAAGGGCAAATTGTGGGTTGGTACAGAGGGAGGGGGGGACTTCAGCAATTGTTTAACGACTCTTAATTTGTTCAATTGCCTCTTCACACTTTAAAACCGGATTCCAAAAGCTCAAACCCGCGACCCTCCACTCACTAGAGTGGTCCGCCCTAAGGTGAACACAGTTTCTTAAGATGCCTGTGTTTATACAACAAAGCCTTTCTTAAGGCTGGGTGATTGCAGATAAGTTTGGTACATTTATGACTGACTACAGTCAGGAGTCAGGACTAAACAAAACTTCAAATAGTCGTGTAGCTAACATAAACACAGTCCCTCACCACACACCCACACTCACCACACACACACACACACACACACGCGCGCTCACAAACAGAGTACTCACGTCAGGGGTCACCCATGGTGCTTTAGAATTTTTTCATGGACTTTTGATTTAAGAGCTGAGTGGAATGATAATGCCCCGGATTCAAAAGATCCCGTTACATTCTAAGGCAAAACCCAGACATGGTTCTTTGGTATGACTGTGGGCCTGGTCAACAGAGTGTAGTGTGCCAACGTAACACATTGCACGGTTTAGATCTGGTCATCATCTTGTCCTGTATACATGTCTCAGCCACGGGTGCATAGCACGGTGGACAAGCAGAACGGACATGAATTCCACAGTGTTAGCGACACGGGTTGGCTAGCTGGATTGGAAAGTGTCAACCAATAACCTTTGAGATAAGACTCATTAAATGATGACAAGGACAAACGAAGCACTGTTGTAGGAACCAAAATTCCGACAAATGTTTTGAAGCAAACCTTTTGCCTTGAGCCACACAAGACCTGGTCTGCGTTGTGAGTGTGTGTTGAAGTGTTCTGTTGTGCAAAAGCCATGCGTGTGCCGTGTGGGCTTCGGGGAGAGGAGGCTCTGACACAAACCAAGGTGCTCCCCTCACATTCATAAAGCTTTGAGTGCAACGCGCTCCCATCTGCCAGACAATTACACCTGCTTGACCGGCAAACACGTCTTTGTTTGGACTGTAAAAATTCCTGGGATATCTAGGGAGTGGCGCTGGCCCCAAAAGGTCTTTGTTTACAACTGGCAGCCTGACCTTGAGGTGGCTCGAGGAGTTTCGTCCGAAAACACTTTCGTGGTCCAGGGGGGAAGCGACTCTATTGAGCTGGAATACGGGCGGTGTCTGAATCGGTGTAATGGATTATAGCGCTATAGCAGAGATTAGCGGACAATAGATTGCAGGCCCCCTGTCGTCCGCCAGCTCCACAATAACACACCTGCGGTCTCTAGCCGCACCCCCTCCCCTCCCTGTCCACCTTAAGGCTGAAACTGGATCCCAGAGAGGCCTTTGGGAGGGACAGGGATCGGAGCTGCCGTGTCTTTCCCCGCGCTCACCCCTCCCCCTGCCTCACCCATCTCCCCCAAGGCCTGATCAGATGTCCCCCCTTTGAAATCTGGGATGGGATCAAACAGGCCAAAATGCCATGGATGGGGCAGTCCCACTGCCACCACGACCCCAAGAGTCGCATGATTGGTACCTGGGCCAACCGGATTGGGCTGATGTGTGTGTGGGCATGTGTGTGTGAGAGTGTGTGTGTGTGTGTGTGTGTGTGTGTGTGTGTGTGTACGTGCATGCGCGAATGAGTGTGCGTGCAAGCGCGTGTCTGTGATTCATAGAAACAAAGTAGGAAGAAACAGAATGAAAAGAGAGAGAGAGCGAGAGAGAGAGAGAGAGAGAGGAAGACGTAGAGAGTGTTAAACGTGCAGGGACTAGCTGACGGCCCTTCTGTGCGTTTGTGGTGTCAGGGGCATACGTGAGAGTTAATAGGCTGTGAGCAAAGCCTAACAGAGTAACTCTCTCTCTCTCTCTCTCTCTCTCTCTCTCTCTCTCACTAGGTGCTATTCTAGGAGAGCAGAGCGTGAAGGCACCGGCTACACATCTGGAGACTGTTCACCAGTCGCGGAGCTCTCAGGTCGGAGCCACGCTAGGAATGTCCGAAAACAGGAGCAACTGGGAGAAAGACAGTCTGGAGCTGGAGTGTTCCACTGCGGTTAACGCGGCAAACGTTTGGAAAAGCTTTTCGTTTATTAGGCTGTCCACTTCGGTAGAAACATTGACTAAACTGGTCATTAGCGCGAAGACAGAGCCAATGGTAAAATGTTAACCCCCTTGATTCCCAATTTTAGCACACTCAGCGAAGAAAATATGTAAATATGACCAACCACAGTCTAATCAAGCTCTGCCTAGCTTGTATACGCCGCTCTTAACGCTAGTTAAGCGTGGGGATAGACGGTGCTTGGGATGTTTGCCATAACATTAAATAACCACATATTGAAATGCACTGTTGGTTTGCTTCCCCCTACCCCTAATGGCTTTCAGATTGAGCTTCTGAGGGTTTTCAAACATTTCTTGCTGAACTAATGATTCTGTGTTGCTCACAGGTAATTCAAGGATTATTTTGTGGTCCATTAGAGTGCCGTGTCATATACTGAACAATCCCAACGGAGACATCGAGCGATAAAACCCAAGTTTACTTGGACCCAGCACCATCTGTTTGGTGTTTGGTGGATTTTCGCCCACATTGCTCATTCCACTCACGTACGTCGACATGTTCCATTAGTTGCCATTTTTCCCGTCTCGATAGAAAACCATTGTCTTCCAAGAACACCAGTCGACAATGAGCGAACAAGGCACAAGCCCAGAATTCAAGGAAAGGGTGATGTCCTCCTGGCCGGTTCCCAAATGACCTAGGGCAGTTACCTTCCTTGTCTCCTCCCTCTCTCGCCACACAGAACTCTGGGTCATGTTTTTATCTCGTCCTTGTCTTTTAATGCTCAACTTTCTCATTTGAAAACCCACTTGAGGTGGGGCCTTGAGGGTGTTTAACCAACATAGGGCCAGAGATAGGAGCTCTCCAAGCCTTTTCCCCTATGTTCTGATACCTGCGATGTAATACGCGAGCGGACTCACCCTGCGCTATTTGGCGTATTATGTTCGTGCGGTTGCCAGGAGCAACTACAAAGCCTTTGTAGAAACAAGCCTGCCAAACTCTGGGGCACTCCTCCTTCTCCCGCGTGCTTACGGACACACACGCACACGCTTGCACATGCACGCCGACGGGTAGGCCCCCCCCCCCACACACACACACACAGGATCACGCACATACACACTCACAGACACAGACGCACACCACGGCACCATCGTTTTTCTACAAGCTGTGCGCAGAGTAAGTTAGACAAGTTCTCACATTTCCCCAAATGCTTACATTCCACTTGCTCGCGCTCTGCCTTCTGAGGGTCAATCCGCCGGAGTTTACACCGACACATAGCACATCAAGTGCTACACTGGCGGGGTGATAGACGGCCTCACGGACGTGGCAGACTCACAGATGGCATGTGTGCGCCTCCAAAACCGGGCATTTGTCGAAGAGGCAGAATGGAAATGCGTACAAAATCTGAGTCGGCGCCATAAACGACCTCCACCAAAAGGAAGGCCGAAAATCCGATATTAAGGTTCTGGGGGACAATACGAGATTTTCTCAAGAGCAAGAGGGGGACACCATCATTTGTGCTGTACACATGACTTACGTTGTAATATGTTAAATGTATATTGAGGAACCACCTGACTACGCATGCACACACGCACACACACACACGCAAACACAAACACAGCCAGTAAACAATCGTAATAGTGCGACTGACCAGAGTAACTTCGCATTAGCTACATGAATTAGGTGCCTTTTAGACGGTATAGACACTAGCAACTATTATGTAGTTATGTTTACAGTGATATATTGGGGGGGGGGGGGGGGGGGGGGGAGATTATATTTTTACCAGGATGGGGGGGACGTGTCCCCCCTGCCCCCCCCCCCCCCTGGGATTTACGCCTATGGGTTTCCAGTTAGAAGGGCCCGTCTGTA
Source organism: Aplochiton taeniatus (assembly GCA_017639675.1). Taxonomy (NCBI): domain Eukaryota; kingdom Metazoa; phylum Chordata; class Actinopteri; order Galaxiiformes; family Galaxiidae; genus Aplochiton; species Aplochiton taeniatus. Next base: position 24,902,553 of record CM030174.1, on the reverse strand, counting down.
ATGTCAATAGCGCGCTCGTCTAATGCTGTTGTATACAATAGGTGCCAGGGCTTCTGTCCTCACCTGCCTATTAAGGCGGCAGCTCAGCTCCCTGTTTACACGGGCCGACGAGTGTGTCGTGCGTCCCCCAACGATGTTGACTGTTTGCGCTCGGGGTTTTGTTTTGAGTCCGAGTGGAAGGGAAAGACGATATGGTTCGCGTTTTCGCCTCTGCTAGGCGTATTTGAGTATGTGTACACCGCCTACATAGTCGATCTTCATCTGTCACCACCTTTTATTCATTTTCTCAAACGCATCCTCTTTTTGTATTAAGAGCAAATATGTCTGTTTCCTCTATGCCCGCAGTATGAAATATGTGTGTGTGTGTGTGTGTGTGTGTGTGTGTGTGTGTGTTTGGGTGTGTTAGGTTGTATTTTTTTGTGTGTTTGTTCTCTACTTCAGAGAAGTGTTTACTCCAGTGCTCAATGTGAATGATAAATACTCAAAAATGCAATGTATGAGTGTGTGTGTGTGTATGTGTATATGTGTATGAGTGTGTGAGTGGTTGTGTGTTTCAGCGTGCTTGCACGCATCTTTAAAGTGAAAATAACTAAGTAAAGTAAAGAATTATTAAAAGCAGTGTAGATCACAGTTGATATCAGAGTAGTTTGGAGACGGGCATGGGAGTAATATTACCTTAAGGCAAAGCTTTAGTTTGCTGCCCCCTTGTGTTCCACGGTATTACGACAGAGAACAATCCACATTGACATTCGACCAGTGTGCTACTGATATTTTCTGGACTTGTGAAAACCCTACGATTAAATGATGGGATATTAAACAGTTGTGTTACAGCATAATTGGAGTATTGGGTAATATGCAGGCCTGAATAGTCATGAACAGTTATTTATCATGTTGCCGTTTTTTTCCCTCAGAAGGCAGGAGCCTTTCGCTCCCTGTGTGGTATCAGGAGCCAGGGTCTCTGCTATCTAGATAAAGCTCCGCTATCTCCACTGATAGCTCCCTCCAGCAGGCCAGGCTCTGTGAAGCTCCGCGGCTGTGCCCAGGCCGTGGAAACCCAAGCCCTCATTACCTCCCTCATTAGCCCCCACACCACAATGGGCACCTGTTCTCCGGCTTCACCCCTCTGCCCCGGCACACAGACGCGCACACACCTCCAACTCTCCCGGGCCCCGTGGCTATCTCCTGTCCGGGGAACCGGCGTCTCGGGTGTCCCCGGCTCTTTGTCCGCTCGTTCTATAGGGGCACAAAGGCGAGCCGTCTCTCCTTCTCTCCTTCTCTCCTTCTCTCTCTCTCTCTCTCTCTCTCTCTCTCTCTCTCTCTCTCTTTTCTTTTTCTCTGGCGAGCCCGCCTTTCTCTGCCTCTGTCTGTCTCCTGCACTCTTGATCTGTCTATTTTCTTTTGGAACACATTACTTGTTCTTGACCTTCTCCAGTCGCCTAACAACGGAAAAGGTGGGCACAGGTTCCATGCAGTGTTTGAGTTGGCCACTGGAGGGCAATGCTGATCCTTGTGTCTCTTCACCCAAAAGTAAACGTGAGAATCATCCCGAACGCTGAATAAATTGGCTTTTTATTACACTGGACGCTTAAGGGAAGGGATGTGTGTGTGTGTGTGTGTGTGTGTGTGTATGCTTGATTGTGTGCGTGTACCCACATGCATACCACAGGCCGGGCGTAAGTCCTCTGCATGTCAGTAAAAGTACGCAGTGGGTACAACTGGGATGATTTAGCTGGCGTCCTTTCAAAACGTATAAAACGTCCAAAGCCACTCCATCTCCGACACACAAAGCCTGGTCTCATTACAGACAGCACTCTCGTTAGTGTACAGGGGCGGGCCGAACTCAACAATGACCAATGATTGGTATCGTTTACTATAAAGGAACCGAGCCCATGTGTTCATCTGGAAACTGACTGCCTCCCTTTGACTGATGCTTGTCTATGTAATGGGAGAGGCCAGGCAGTTATCCCCCCCTCCTGATCTGATTAGGCAGGGGATCATAAACAGGGGCTCCCTGGGCAGCAGGTGGGTGGCTGGGCGTAACAGAAGTCCCATGAAAGGGGAATCCGTGGGTTCAGAGAGCATCCGGAACGAGAGAGGGGGCTTTTTGCTGACCTTTGCCGCACCTCTGAGGCCAGTGCGCTGCTTTTAGGCCCCTCCCTGGCTAAACGCAGTTACACCAGTGAAGAGAGACTGGAAGGAACTAATGTAAGTCACGTCCACACGCAGTACCTCTCCATGCAAATATCTTTTCTGTGTATGGCTTATAAGCAGGTGGAGTGTTTTGTTTTAAAATGTACAGCGACGTCCCCAATTTAGACCTAGCAGGAATAGTGGTCCACCAAGGTACTGTGGTTTTCCAACCTGACAGTCAATACGCAGATGTTGTAATTTTAACAATACAGGTTGGAATCCCGTGGAAAAGGAACAAAACTGTTGCATTTTGAATAACATTTTAAGCAAACACATACGTTACACCCCAATGGAGATACTGTTTGTCACCAGGAATGTTTAGTATGTTTATGAATAAGAATCAGTATGGGTTTGTGTGTGTGTGTGTGTGTGTGTGTGTGTGTGTGTGTGTGTGTGTGTCTATGAAAGGATAGCGGGGCACCACATACTGTATACCCTTGGCAGGGCTTCTACATACACCACAGCATAATTGATGTGAGATAACTCACTGTGGCGCCCTCTGTCTGTCTGTGTCTGGACCTATTGGAGCGTGGATGCAACGACGTGCTCAGAAACACCTTACAGAAGCACAGAGGCTCAGACACACTTGAGTACACACACTTTCACACACATACAGGCGCAGGCTCCCATACAACACACCCTCACGCAGACACACACTCACACACACACACGGATGCAAGCATTCAGCCAGGTATCATGGCCTGCATCCCTCTGCAGAGAAAGACGCAAAAATGCTCATTTCATCTATTAGACTGTCTTTCTCTGTCACCTTGCCGCCATCTTTCAAACAGAGTAATCCTCTGGAAAGGAACTCGGTGAACTCCCAGCGTTATGTGGGAACCTTCCTCTGGAACGGAACTGATCTGGCAGAAAACCAGTCCCCCCTGTCTAGAGGTATGTGTGTATGCTTTAGGTGTGTGTGTGTGTGTGTGTGTGTGTGTGTGTGTGTGTGTGTATGTGTGCCCGTCATTTCCTTTTTTGCCACAGGGTTCTAATTAGCAGCTTTCTCTCCAACCTTACGTGGTCTAACTGGTCTGAAGAGATCACATAAAGCCTATTTTTAGAAGAGCTGAATGTATGTAAAAGTCACTAATTACGCCCTAATGATTCAAAGTTTTTCCCAGGAAGTCTAGCGTTGCAAGCGTTGCTAATTGAACAGGCAGCAAAGCAATGTGTTGTCTGTATTATGGCGAGAGTGAGTGTTTGCGTGTGTGTGTGTGTGTGTGTGTGTGTGTGTGTGTGTGTGTGTGTGTTTTGAGTAGGAAAGAAAGCCTCATGGAATTTGTGATTGGGCCTAGTGAAAGGATCTCAACCCCCCTCCCACCCCTCCCCCTCAAACCCTTGGCAACAGTGAGACATTTTGAACTAACATAAACACCTCTGTCTCTTTCACACACACACACTCACCCATAAACACACACATACCTACACACAAAACTCACATACACACACACGCACACACACACCATATACACAATGTGCGGGGTACCTGGGTGTTGTCAGCTGTGTCTGTCATCGAGCGGACTGTGTGTTTGCGTGTGTGTCTGAAGAGTGTCTTTACGTGTTGCATTGCGCAGCTGCTGGTCAACAGGATATCTGGGCAGATTTCCATCCCGGTGACTGCAACACGATGTGCATGTGTGTTGTGCGTGTGTGTGTGTGTGTGTGTGTGTGGTGTGTGTGTAAGTGCACGATCTCTCCTCCGAATCGTCAGCATACGCTCTGGGAACAGAGAGCTGAGAGAGAGGCGGAACAGATGAGGCGTAGAGAGGAGGATGGGGGATGGCGCAAAGGAGACCAAGGTGAGAAGTGGATTTGGGTTGCGCCTGTCAATCACGACATTGTGAAAACCTACTCTAAAATGACGTGCGCGCCTTTTCTCGAAGGGTCACGCACACACACACACACACACACACACACATAGACACCAGGTATCAACACGCATTGTGAATACTGCGTATTGTGTAAGTACCCCTACCGTCGGACACCAATGATGCCACAATGCCGTGGTCTCCCCTTTCACCCCCCTGTTGTTGTACACGTACATGCTTTCTCTCATGTCTTCCCCTCCCTCCCTCCCTCCCTCCCTCCCTCCCTCCCTCCCTCCGCCTACCCCCCTCCCCGTCGGCCTAGCGTCACCTCTCTCTGATAAACGCTCGGCGGTTCCGGCATCTTCTCTGTCCACCACCCCCCTGCCTGAGGTCCTGGTGCGTTCTAATCAGTGCCCGTGGTGAATAATTCACTCGGCGCACTGGGGACTGGAGCCCTTTGATTGGCAGCTTTATTCTCCCCCGTCCTGCTGCATTATTCAGGTCCGCCCTAACAGACACTGTTGCCATGGCGAGGCCGCGGCAGGACCGGAGCCAGGCGCCCCGGTTAATGGAATGACCGTGTCCCTCCGTCCGTCGCCGACCCCCCTTCTGCCTCTCTCTCTCTCTCTCTCTCTCTCTCTCTCTCTCTCTCTCTCTCTCTCTCTCTCTCTCTGTTTCTCTCTATCTATTTTTCTCTCTTTCTCACTTTGCTTTTGTCTCGTTGACGGTCACAACTTGGAGGATGACAAACAGGTCTCAACTCATTGGCTGAATTGATCAATGGTTTTCGATCCTCTATAGGTCAGTGGTCTGGAATGGACTATGCAAGCGACCAATAATGAATTCAAGAATCAATGACCAGTCAAACCTCTCCAAGTAGGTCTCCTTTGTAGCCTGCCCTTCCCACCCTGTGGTATTATTTAAATGAGGCCAAGCCCAAGATATGATTCAGATAATTACCACTCAGAGGCCTCGTTTTGCTTTGTGGGAGACTAAAATTACCTCCCCCAGAACAATCATCGCTCTGCAACATGATTTCCTGGCGGGTGGACAGCTATTTCAAATCCCCTGAAACATGGGTCTTCCCCATGGATCTCCACCCACACACACACACACACACACACACATGCGCAAACTGACTGAAAAGCAACAACACAAAACATACACCGTACGTGTAGCTTGCAGGCAGGCAAGAGGCGGTAGAACAAGCAGGCTGGGGATGGACTGCCGCTCGGTCTGTGTATGGTCAGTAGACTCAGAGGAAGGAGACTGGGGGGGGTGGGGGGGGGGGGTGGAGTGCTTCAGAAGCCAGCGGTCGGTGAGAGGTCACAGGAGCGGAGGGAAAGAAGGGGGGAAGGAAGAGAAGTGGAGCTCCAGATGGAGGTGAATAAATGTGGGAGGGAGGGAGGACGGAGGGGAGGACGGGTGCAGGGGGGGGTGTATGAAGATGGAAGGAGAAGAGGTGGAGGTTGAGACGGAGGTGATTGGATGGGGGGTTGGAGAGAGGGAGTAAGGTGGTGGGCTGACAAGGCTTTGGGGAACTGCACCGAGGACACGATGAAGGAATGTCCTGCAGGGATCCTGGACACCTCCGCTGATTCGTCATAGAGACAAAGCTGCGGCCCTGTCGCTGAATTGTGGCTCCTGCGCGTGTGTGAGCGTGTGTGTGATTGTGTTGCTGAAATTCAGTTCACACTAATTTCCACGCGCTAGCTGTGCGAGGAGGTCATTTGTCAGTGTAGGTGGCTTGGTAGATGTCTGTGTGTGTGTGTGTGTGTGTGTGTGTGTGTGTGTGTGTGTGTGTGTGTGTCTGTGGGGTGGGGGTTGGAGCTATAACAGTATGCGCTCTGATTCCTCCAGTAACTCTGGCTGTCCACAGGCCCAGTTTTACTCGCCCTTTGCCTACATGCCCTGGTCTGCAGGGAGAAGCGGACCACATCGGCCCACATCTCCCCCGCTCTGTCCTTCCCCCCGCCTTTCAGCTCCACCTCTGGCTCCCTGTTCAGCCCCAGCTCCCATGCCTATCTCCATGAACCACAGTGGCCCCATTACAAGGCCAGCAACCACTGGCACGTCTGAGCTCGGTTCAGCTAAATTTGGTTTGGCTGGGAGATCAGTCCCACAAACTTGATATTTTTTGTTTTGTTTAGATTTTTTGGGAGATACCGTGATCTTGCCCAAACATGACAGGACCCGGCTCCCGATCGTGTAGCGCCCTCTGCTCCAATAGAGAGGGACTGCAGGCTTGCTGGAGGAAATGCCTTGCCATGTGTCTTACCTCTGCTCTGTTGTGATCTCGCAATGGTGAGGTTCTTTCAGGGTTCCGTGCGATTCTGAGATATTCCCCATCAACGTTTTCACATCTCTGGAAAAGATGGAGGACATCGGGAAAACTGGTGCGCAGTATACACACCTTTACGGTTTAGAAGCAAACGTGTATTTAAAAAATGACGATGCACAACACGCATACATACATATCAACATCCTAGAACCAAATCTATGTTACAAACTCAGTCTCGACAAACATGCCAGATAGAACGTTATCATTGGACCACAGTGTCTGCTAACCATAATAGGCCGGGATCTGTGCCCATCCCCGACTTAACAGCCATGCAGACGGGAGGCGTAAGCCTATTCAACCCAGCCCCGTTTACTGGGGATATAATCAGATAATTGAATTGGCAGACGGAAATGGTGGTATATGTGCATATGTATGTGGGTCTGTGTGTGGCTGTGTAGGTGTGTGCGTGCGATTGTGCGTGCCATCATCATGGAATCAGCCGCCTTTCAAGAGGAAGCTGTGAAAAATGTGGTTGTCTTCTCTCCAAACGCATTGTCTCCTGGCTCACGCAACGAGGAACGCAAAGCTTCACTTCTGTCTCCAATTAGCGAGTGTGCAGCCAGAGACACCGAAAGAGGGGGAAAGAAAGAGAGAGAGATTTTGAGGAAGAGGCCGGATGGAAGGAAACGTGCTTGTTTATGTGCGAGAAGGCAGGGGCGTTAATCCGCTGATAAGCTTATCTTTGTCGCGGCGCTAACAAGGCCCTCCATAATGTTCCATTAAATGTGCATTGTGAGCGGGACAATAGCGGAGGGGAAGAGTCTGGGGACGGAAGCTAACGAAGGAGGCTCCTCTCGAAGTGCGTTCTCCGTGACGAGGCACGGGACGCTGTGACACGTTCTGAGAGACGGCGCTGCGCCGGCGCCAGGAAAAGGGAACTTGCAAGGAAATGGTTTCAGAAGATGGAGACGCGAGTTGATTTTAAAAAGGAAACGCCTGTCAAGTGAAATAATTCACCGCGTCAAGCTATCACCCGCGGAGAGTCAGGAAACGTTCCCGAGATGTGTCAACGGCCCTGTCAAGTTTATTTGGAGAGTAAAAGTGGACAAAGAAGATAAAAATGAAAGGCCATGTTTAATGCCGAGCCCACAGCCCCACACACTTGAGGCCCACACACCTACATACTCGTTGAGTGAAACCTAAATGCCAAAGCTGAATAATTTAACACAGCAACACCTTTAAGCGAGGGGAGCCTGGTGGGCAGACTAAGTAGGTCGGAGACGGAATGAAACTGATGAATGAATAAGCGTGAAAGGGAAAGGGAGTATGATTTGACAGTTATGAGTCCGCGTGATTATGCATGCCTATTGACGGCTAATCAGGATTCATGCGCACGCAAACACGCATAGACACACATTTGCACACAAGTGGTTCAATAAAGAGGTTGAGGGCCCACTTTGACTTGTTGCGGGATTCCTGTTTTCTCATTGGCCACATTAACTTTGTGGCAAAATTGTCCCGCCATCCATCGCCCTCATTTGAAAGTATTAGGCTTTCAGAGTCTGAGGTGTATCTACGGTTTCTCATGCATCTACCTGCACCTTCCTTCTAGATAATATCTGACTTCAGGTTTAATATATGCATTCTATCTCCTTTAAAGTTATACGGTGGGGCTAAAATCAGACATCCAGTGTGATGGGAAAGACATAGAAATTCCGCGACACCAGTCACCCCTAATGTTCTCCCTCCCTTGCATAGTTCTGGTTGTTCGGGTCCTCGTTCAGACCTATAGAGGAAAGCGTAGACTCGAGGTGGACCCCGCTGTCTGAGGGGGCACAAGGTCTACGCTACTTGATGCGTGTCGCTAATAGTAACAAATGCAGAGAGCGTTTGAACCTGCATGGCGGTCACGGTGTACTCTCATGTAATCGAGTGAATCCAGTTAATGTGCTATCATATCATTCAGATCTGTCTCCACGTATCACGCTGCCTCCATTCTGTGGCGCTGTATAATACATACCACACACGTGTTATTAGAGTGCAACATCCACCGCACTGTGATTTATGGATTTATGACCTGGAAAATTATGTGCTAAAATGAGATCTAATAACACGACAAGAAGAGCGGAACAAGCAGGGGACAGGGAGATGGATGATGGGACATAATTCGGGGGGTGAGAAGAAGTGTTTGTTCTTTTGGGGTCACTTTTGGCTAAAGACAAGCTGGCCCACTTTCCAAAGATGGACGGTTTGAGTACTCGCTTGTAAAGGGCAGAGACGCCACCGAGGATCTGTGTGTGTGTGTGTGTGTGTGTGTGTGTGTGTGTGTGTGTGTGTGTGTGTGTGTGTGTGTGTCAGATGCAGCTGGGCCCTGTTAATGACTTATTGCCTGTTTAGAGTCAAGTCGATGGGGGAGCCGGCTGTGACAAGGCGCGGACCTCCATGTGCGGAAAACAAGTGGACACACACACACACACACACACACACACACACACACACACACGCACACACGCACGAAGACACGAACAAACCTCTGGCTGAAATAACTCATTTACCGGCACTTCTCTCTACTCTAAACAGGGCTATGCCATTGCTTGGCGACCACTGCTGTGTACACGACTACAGTGTTATCCCCAGCCACTTCAGGAGAGGCAGCTGTTGGAGCAGCCCTGCTTATTGATTTGTCAACTGACGGATATGCTTATGGATTGACAGCGGGAATTGACACACACATACGCAAACACACGCACACACACACACACACACACACACACACACCGCACACCGTTTATGGAATACTGTAGCTTGAATGTTTCATTTATGCAGCTTCCCCTATTGAGACCCAGTGTTTTTTCAGACGAGAAGGGCTTGAACACACGGAACACATTAACGTCCATCCATGAAAGAGCATGCCTATACGAACATCATGTCAAAAGTACACAACAAAACGGAATGTACCAACACAGAACGGAAAGTGCAACACGAGTGGTCACACGACATACGTCAGAAGGAGGGGGAGGGGGGGATCAGTGCTCTCTTCATCAGGGAAGTTGGCACAGTGTGAGAGGAGGGAAGAGAGAAATGCCAGGAGACAGTGAACAGACGCAGGTAGCTGGCAAACCAGTAGGGGGGACGTCCCGACGCTCATGGTCCCAGATTCACTCCGGAAAGAGGGAAGACATGGGAATTAATTAGGGGGGGGGGGGGGGGGCATGGCAAGTAAGCACAGGGATGTTGAAGAGTCAACCCAACAGGGAGGAAAGTTCGGAGAAGGAGATAAAAAAAACCCGACAGGTGTAGAAAGGAGCGAGGAGACGAAGGCGAGAGACGGGGGGGGGGTGAAGGGAGGGGGGGGGGGGAGGGGGATGAAAGGAGGAAAGGGAGGGGGACGGAGAGCGGAGGGGGGATGGAAGGAGGAAAGGGAGGGGGACGGAGAAGGGAGGCTAACCCCATGCATTGGCTGCTTGCTTGATCCACCAACGAGACCCCCACGACGTGCCCCGTGCCCTCTCACCCGGCCCGTAGCCCGACGCAGGTGCTGGCTGGCACGAGGACGCCACAGAGTGCTCCATTAAGGCTCCCCAGTGCTCTGGAGGCCGGTCCCCGGGGGAGAGGAGGAGGAGGGAGGGTCGCAGGCGGGAGGAGGAGGAAGGGTCACAGGCAGGCCTTTATGCTTTCTCTAGGAATGGGAACCAAGTCCTCTGCCATCCAGCTGTCGGGCAGCTGCTTTCGTTGAGGCATGTCGCCCTCCTCTGATCAAACAAGAGGGGAAGAGAGAGAGACTAAGTAGGACGCTGGCACACCAGCACACGCCCACACGCACGCACGCACGCACGCACACATGCACACACACACACACACACTCTCCCTCACTCTCACACACTCTCTCACACTCTCTCTCTCTTTCTTTTTCTCTCTCTCACACACACACACACATAAAAAGCACCAGTGAATAGATTATTCTGATATACAGTATTAATTAGTTTGTTTGTCTCTATGCTTGCCTCTGTGTTTTCTTCATCGACTGAGGTATATTATTCATTAACAGAACACATTTAATATGTAAAGAGGGCACATATCTGGTTTCCTAATATAAAAAAGAAAACTCAATTCTACCTTTAAAAAGCTGTAATGGTAAATTTTCACTGAGCGTGACCAGTAATTTTCCACTGTCAGGAATTTCAAGATAAGGTGAATGTTTTGCTTAACTAGTCATGTGTTTTGTTTGTGTTGCAGCTCTATTCATGTGTTTGGTCTGTACTACAATATAAAAGGAGGAACATCTCTTAGCTGAAACTTGAACTTCTTCTATCCTATAGTATAGCATCCTGTTTTTGTGGCCATGAAGATATTTTTGTTTTTGCTACTCAGGACAAATAAACGACCATAAGAAAAGATGAAGGCTGAGTAAATCTTTATTTCAGCATCAAAAGTTCCATAACCAAGCATATTTATTTCAGCACTTGGAACAGTAAATCGACTGATTCTGCCATTAAAAGATAGGTATGTTTCTATTTCTCTGTAATGGGAAGCTGATGTGTGTGTATTCGTGTGTGTGTGTGTGTGTGTGTGTTCAATGCGTGTGTGTGTGTGTGTGTGTTCATGCATGTGCGTGTGTGTGTGTATGTGTGTGTGTTCATGCCTGTTTGTGTGTGTATGTGTGTGCACACAGCAACAGGGAAGCCCCCTCTCTTATCTCCTTGCTGTTGTTAAAATCCCCCGACAGACCCGTAGGGAGAGAAGGGGCTGTATTCATAATGCATACATACAGCCAGCTCCTCCATCTTATATATGACACTCCACTCATGCTGAAGCTCTTCAGAACATCTTCACAGGAACAGACCACATTCGGTGAAGTAGCGTTGCCCAAGACGAAAGCATTCCAGATAGAAGGGATGTTTGAAGGTCAGTATCAATGTTTATTTCACCACCAGGACTCAACTTGACCTTAAACTACTTTGTGTTTGTGAGTGTGTGTGACTGCGTGTGTGTGCATGCGTGCGTGCGTGTGCGTGTGCATGCATGTGTGTGTGTGTATGGGTGTGTACGTGTGTGTGTGTGTGTGTGTGTGTGCATAATAGGGTCCTATCTGTCTCCCCCCCCTGCCCAGTATGCTGAGCTTCTCATTATGTTTGCCAGACAATAACAAAGTGCCACGGCCAGCCTCCTCTCCCCCTTTCTCTGCCATCCATCCCTCGCTCCGTTGCTGGGTTACGGCAGGGCCTGCAGATCCGGGCCAGTGAGGCTTTGTTCCACAGATGGCCCCCCCTCCGACGGTCACTCTCCTCTTCTCATCCTATCTCTTTCTTCCTCCTGTATACCTCTGTCATCCGCAGCAGCTCTGTAGCTCCAATACCTCCAGTTATGATAATATTATCTGTTGATTCATTGGTTTACAAAAACAAGTGCCATGTCCATGTGGGCTTGTAGGACACTTAAGAGGTGTTCACTGGCTGAGTGACAGGAGAAACTAGCTTGTAAAAAGGTATTGATTTAAATTATTGGATGTTGTCTTGGTTGTCAAAGGGAAATTGTGATGAATAGAAAGAAAGAAAGAAAGAAAGAAAGAAAGAAAGAAAGAAAGAAAGAAAGAAAGAAAGAAAGAAAGAAAGAAAGAAAGAAAGGGAAGAATAAAGGGAGAAATAAATAAATAGCTCAAGCTGTGTCAGCTTTCATTACAACAACAACAATGCATACCCAATAACTATTTTCCTCAATGAAAAGGGCAGGGCCACTGCGATATTTGTAGTTTCAGAAGCAGGGGAAGGAAAAGAAGAGGGTTGCCACTTTGTTATTTTACACAAAGCCTTTCTGAGGCGTGACTTAGTCACCATACAAATTAGACTCCCACTCCTTTTCCTTTGGTAGGAAACGTCTCTCTCGCTCTCTCGCTTTATCCGTCTGCCAGAACGTGTATGTCTCTCTCTCATTCTCTATCTCCCTCTGTCACTCTCACTCTTACCCCGTTCACACAGTCAACCCAGGTCACTGAAAAACTGGTTCAACCCTCGTTCGACCCAGACCGCACTTTGGCCCCGGGAAAGACCTGGGTCGGCGCCGTTCACACACACACCCGGATCTGCAAGTAACTTGCTGTACGCCACTGCTTAACTGTACAACAGTTGGCGCGTTGCTATTTCATTGAGGGGGGGGGGAACAACCCGGGTTGACCCTTTCAAACCATCGGTCGACTGGGGTCGTTCCCGGGTCGTTGGTCCAGTGTGAAAGGGGTATCTTTCTCTGTCTCTCTCTCTCTTTGTCTTTGTCTTTCTGTGTTTCTCTTTCCACGTATCTCTCCTTTTCCCACTCTCCCTAATGGATGCCTGTCCTACTCCTTTGCTGCAGAGAAGCCTCCCCCACCTCTTTCCAGGAGGACCTTCTATCCAGTGGTCGACCCTTTCTCAGCTTAGGGATGTCAGAGCAGCTACCACCGTCTGCTGCTAGAAGGTACCTCCACTCCCACCACTGTCTGACTGCATGCTGGCAGATCGGGGCCTTCAGCCAAAGAAGCCAGGTTGGTAGATGGACATTTTCACACATCCATCTTCACAAAATGTGTTGCAGTCCTCCTTCAGAGCCCTCGCGCCTTTCTTCATTGGGAGTGATTTAACATCCTTGGTTGCGTCTATGGCATAAAACTCACCTCAATCTGTACTGGCCTCAACCCGCTGTTTGTTCTGCCTGGACCCGTCAAATGTCGGCTGTGTGGAGGATAGCTTTCGGATGAGGGCATTACACTCCGCAGCGCAGCAGTGATTGAGGTTTGTCTCAAAAGTGACAAGAAGCGACAGGGTGGGAGTGGCAGAAACAAACGGCATGCCTGATGTGTCTCTTACGGCCCACTCATCTGGTAACCCCCCCCACCCCCCTTATCCACGGAGACATCTGCACTCCACCCCGGGACGCGAGGGCGGCCTGCATGAATGCTGCTAAACGAGAAGGTGCCGCGCAGCTGCAGCTGCGCTCCCGCCGCCTTTTTCTCATGCAAATCCCCGCTCCGTATTCCCGAGAGGACTCTCTGAGTGGATCCCGCCCGAACGCGCCGTGGCAGATGTCTGACAGGTAAAACCCCATCGACAGCAGCAGAACAAACAAAGCCCGTGCCGTCTTTTTTTTCTCCTCCTCAAGTGCTAACAGATGTCCATGACCTCACCCAGCTGAGCCGAGCTTCCTGTTGGCAGACCCACTTCCTCCCCGGAGCCGAACGAGCTCGTTTGGGGTTGTTTCGATGCCTTTCCGCAAAGCCATGTGCTAGTTCGAGGCCGCACAATGCGCAAGGTAGCCTCATTTCTTAGGTTAATAAGGGAATTTGGCGGGCACTATATTTAGTGGAGAGAGTGCAAACCACATTGAAAGACCCTGTGGCTGTCCCTTAGCTGTCTCCCAGCGGAGCGTCAGGCTCCTCTAATACAGGGCACCGCCAACTTGGCCTCAATAGGCGAAACAGGCCCACGCTGAATGTAGCATGCAAATCATCTCCCCGTCAAATAATATGTGGTATATCAAATAGTGTGCGAATCAAAAGCACGCTCATGGAAATGGGTGCTCACTTTTATTTTTCACTGATTTACAAAAGGTTATGTTATGTGTGCGCCTGTTCGTTTGTGTGAGTCAGATTTTTCCTTACTACATCAACAGGCCCTATCTTGATGGGTGACTTCTCAAATTAGTTCAGTCAATACAATGTTCTGTAATCAAATCTAGAGGAAGCACAAGTTCACTAATGGCATACACAAACATCCCTCAATTTCATCAGTGCCCTCCCCCCTCCACTTTGTAAGTATAAGTGGAAAGTTGTGTGTGTGTGTGTGTGTGTGTGTGTGTGTGTGTGTGTGTGACCGTGTGTGTATGTGTGTGTGTGTGTGTGTGTGTGTGTGTGTGTGTGTGTGTGACTCAATGTCTCAGAACATCCACAAGGTCAACTGTGTTGCTCAAAGACTTCATCAAGCACAGAAAGGAAAATGAGAAAGGAAATAAAGCAAAACAATTTTAGATCAATTATATAATGTTTTTTTTGTAAAGTTACCCTGAATTGAATGTTTCACTGAGTGGGACAAGGCGGCTGAACTGTTATGGAAACCAAAAGGGACAAAACTAAACATCAATTACATGACTCAATAAATAAACACAGAAAAAAAACGAAAAAAAAAACGATGAATAGCTTTCAGGCATCAATTTATTTATTGAATCAGACGTTTCTTTGATTTCTTTATTTTTCACTGCACAATTGTGTACATCTCTCAATCAGTGACATGAACTAGTAACATTGGTAACCTTAGTTAGTTACTATGGGAGCACTGGTCATATAAAGAAATTTCGTCTGCAGATAACAAAATAAAATATTTATTGGGTGGATTATTTGTTATATATAAACTAAGACCACTATCTATTTGCGGCATGTCCCTACTTACTGCAATAATTTGTTCAGTAAAATTACCGGTTCATATTGCATGCAGTATCGATTTCAATATTGGGCAGATATCCATTAAGATGAATCAAATTTGAGACGCTGTTGGATATGCACTATTGATGTCTGCTTACGATCTATTAAATAACCTGTTCGTTTCAGCACCCTGGACAGCACCCATTGTACCTAGGCACATAGCCTACCAATAGACATACATGCTGACATATTGGAAAACAGTTAATATATTGAGGGCGCCTGAATAAAACATAAAACAGTTCTGGCCAACATAATCATACAGGTTAAGACATTCAATGGAAAATAATAAAACTGCTTTGATACTGCGATTCAAAAAGCTACGCTGGTATGACTCTTTTGTGTTTTAAATGTCTTGGGCTGTATCCCATATCTGCCCCCTAAACCATTCCCGGAATATTTAGGTTTGATCGATTTGTGATTTTCACCCCCAAAGCCACAGGTGTGGATTCATAATAATTGGGAAAACAGGCTTGCCCCCCATCCCTGCTTTTCAGGATTATTTTTTTTATTTCATTCACAAAATGACCCTGTAAAAAGGTGACGGAGGCTTTCATTATAGTGCGTTCGTATATGTATGTGTGTGTGTGTGTGTGTGTGTGTGTGTGTGTGTGTGTGTGTGTGTGTGTGTGCGCGTCTGTCTGTGTGGTTGTGATGGGCACGCCCAAGGGCTGGTGTTGCATGACGCGCGTCTGTGGCTCCTTGTTGATGTCTGTGTGCTCTCGGATTGGAGGAAGACATAGAAAAGTACCAAGTAGCAGCGCGCCGTGGGCGGGTGTAGGGCATGTTTATAAACCCAGCTTTCGCACCGTGGGCGGGAACACCAAGTGAAGTGAGAGAGTGAAAGAAGTACAAGACAGAGAGAGAGAGAGACAAAAGACTGTGGCGGTGGCAGGCGGTGGCTGTGGCAGGCGGTGGCTGTGGCTGACCGGGGCTCGCGGAGGGGGCGCCTCTGCCCCTGTATGCGTCTCCATCCCGACGGGTGCGCATGGACGACCACCTCAGCCTCCTTCAATCCCCTCCGCCAAGTGAGACTAAGACCCGCGGTGAAACTCTTGTAAACCACGGCTACAGTGAGACTGACACCGACGTGATGACGGTGGTGGCGTGTGACAACATACTGGAGGAGTCGGCGGCTCTACCCGGTCACCACTCTTTGGACCGCTATGAGCCAGACCATGAATGTTGCGAGAGGGTGGTTATCAACATCTCTGGCTTACGCTTTGAGACCCAGCTCAAAACCCTCTCCCAGTTCCCTGATACCCTGCTGGGGGACCCCAAGAAGAGAATGAGGTACTTTGATCCTCTCAGGAACGAATACTTTTTTGACCGGAATCGACCAAGTTTCGACGCCATCCTTTATTACTACCAGTCAGGAGGGCGAATAAGGAGGCCTGTTAACGTACCCATTGATATTTTCTCTGAAGAAATACGGTTTTACGAGCTGGGCGAAGGGGCCATGGAAAAGTTCAGGGAGGACGAAGGCTTCATAAAGGAGGAGGAGCGGCCCCTGCCAGAAAATGAGTTCCAGAGACAGGTGTGGCTGCTGTTTGAATACCCGGAGAGCTCGGGGCCCGCCCGGGGCATCGCCATAGTTTCTGTACTAGTCATTCTCATCTCCATTGTCATCTTTTGTCTGGAAACATTACCGGAGTTTAGGGACGACAATAAGGATCCCACCCCCGTCTCTCCCCTTCTAAATGGCACAGCCCCGTACTTCACCAGCCCGTTCTCGGACCCTTTCTTTGTGGTGGAGACCCTGTGCATCATATGGTTTTCTTTCGAGCTGCTTGTGCGTTTTTTTGCATGTCCAAGTAAAGCTACGTTCTCAAAGAACATCATGAACATTATCGACATTGTGGCTATCATTCCATATTTTATCACTTTGGGCACGGAGCTCGCGGAGAGACAGGGAAATGGTCAACAGGCCATGTCTTTAGCCATCCTACGCGTGATCAGATTAGTTCGAGTGTTTCGAATCTTCAAACTGTCACGCCATTCCAAGGGGCTCCAAATTTTGGGACAGACCCTGAAGGCCAGCATGCGGGAGCTGGGCCTGCTCATCTTCTTCCTCTTCATTGGAGTCATCCTCTTCTCCAGTGCCGTGTACTTTGCTGAGGCTGACGACCCAGATTCCGGGTTTACAAGTATCCCGGACGCATTCTGGTGGGCAGTAGTCACTATGACGACTGTGGGCTACGGAGACATGCACCCTGTGACAATAGGGGGTAAAATCGTGGGTTCTTTGTGTGCCATTGCTGGTGTGCTGACCATCGCTCTACCCGTACCTGTCATTGTTTCCAATTTCAACTATTTCTACCACCGGGAGACGGAGGGCGAGGAGCAGGCTCAGTACCTTCACGTAGGAAGTTGCCAGCCTCTAGCTGACACGGATGAGTTGAGAAAGACTCGTTCTTCCACTTCCTCACTCAGTAAAAGCGAATACATGGTGATAGAGGAGCATGGCATCAACAGCGCCTTTAAGCAGCAGCCCAACTTCCCCACAACCACACAAAACAATTCTCAGAATTGCGTGAACATCAACAGAAAGATTTTCACTGACGTGTAGCTTATTCAACTGAAACACTCGAGTGTTCTACAAGGCAAACTTCCTGCTGGTTATAGTATGTACAGTTTTTACGCACCAGCGTGTCTGAAGCAGAAGCAGCCTGCAGAAGTGGATAAAGCTTGGGTTAAACCTGTTGAAAACATCCAGAGTTTGCGCGCTGCCTCGTATTTAAAAGAATAAAAAGTAGCCTACCCATATCATGATTCAAATTCATAATTTATTCCATTGTGCTTGAAGGTTGTATCTATTCCTTCGCCGGATGCTTGTTACCTTAGGCATTTTTTAAATAGAATCGATTGGTAGATTATTCTTTTTCTCACCACTATTTTATTAAAGCAAATTTGGCATCTGTTCCTCAAGGGTGTATACAGGGTAATGTAGCAAAAAACTGAGCTTAATTTCGTGATCTATCCAATGTACACCTTCCTCAAAGTCTGTCGTACGTTTGGTTTCTTTAAGATGTGTATGTTCCTAAGCACAATAGAATAGACGGGCCGCCTCATATACGCTATATCAAATAGATTACACTGTGTTTGCCTTTGACGTGCATTTTGATCAAAGTGTAGCGCGCTACAGCGTTTAGATATCATCAAACCTCATTCGTGATTTTATTCTATTTCTATAAAGTATTAAAACAGACTAGATTAGTCATTGCATTAAACGCTCCCACAAAATGATACGTGCTGACCAGGTGCAAGAAACACACGTGGGGAAACACACACGGACACACACACACCAATTAAAGATGGAGAACGCGTATCTCTAGATGCAAATATCGCCCACTGTGATGCAGTCTCCATGACTACGGTAGTTCCCTCAGTAACCCCAGCTACGGTTGCCATGGCATCCCTGTTTCCACAGTAACCTCCCAGATGGCCTCGAAGCTAGACTGTCGATTCTTGTCTGAAAAGGCCCACCATAATGAGACCCTAAAAATAAGAAGGCGAAAAACTAACTGCAAGCCTATCAAGAGACAAACAATTTCCACGTGATGAACTCTTTTCAGTTTGTGTGTGACAACGCTCATGCACATTGATGGTACAAACGAAAAAAGAGATTGAACTAAAGGGGACATTTGAATTCATACATGGCCACGAAAGACAGGAGGCCAAGCCTGCGGAATTATGAATGGATTGGGAGCTTTGTCCGACCGGGTGCGCTTCTCAGCGCGCTCACAAGAGGCTGCTCTACTACCGTTTATGGTTCGGGTAAGTGTTGAGAGCACAACAGGGTAAGCGCAAAGTCACGACCTCATTATCTGTCTATGCATTATTTGGGCTTTAAAATATTGTTCAGTCTAATATGTGATGTATATTATTAGCTGTTTAAAATGACATTTCGGTGCCCCTTTCTCCATTCAAATGATTACATTTGTTATTTAATGTATTTGCCAGGCCATTGTGTTAGCTCTCCACTTTAAAATGAGCAATCCCTTTTGTTTTCATTATGAGTAATGCTCAGGTGTGCTGGCATGAGTTGTAATCAAACTGAGACGCACCTGTAGGATATTTGGAACGGTAATTACAAAATGTACAAAATCAAACAATAAAAAATATCAAAAACCACAGTAATTTAAAAGATAATAAACCCACACACATTAACATATTTGGGTATGTATGTGTGCATATTAGTGTGTGCTTCTGAGCGTGAATGTTTGTATGCCTTCCTCCCTAGTACTTGGATTCATATGTCAATTTTTAAACCTCTGGTTCTATAAGGAGTGCTTGTTGCTTTCTCAGTGAGCCCCACTTATCTCTCACCTTCAGTTGACTTTGCCTTGGAGTAGTGCTGGCCAGCAGTGGCAACTGTCTGGCTCAGTGGCGCCCTCCTGTGGGGCTCCTCTTTCACTGACTGGGCAGAACCAGGGCTTGACAGGTGTGTCACCAACACATGATGAACAGCCACCATGCTCCCTAGTTGATGATCTATTGTCACAGAGGGACAGCCAGGCGAATCAATACTGAGAGACCGAAAGCGAGAAGAACAGGCGACCCCTTTGCTGCCATTGCTGAAATATTGAAAAGCATCGCATTGATCCTGAAGGCCCAGTGCGTGGCAAACGCAAAGGGCCCGTCTAATAAGATGGTAAGGAGGCTGGAGAAATGACACAGCAATTCTACACAGAGTTCGAGGGAATTACCTTTGGTACACCTTATTTACAATTTGCCCTAATTCTGTGCCTATCAAACCACATGCAGGTGAGTGATTGAGGCCAGTAAATCCAGCTGGCGTCGAGGTCTGGTTTATTTTAGCGGTCATTTTGTTCTGGCCATCGGTTTGTCCCTTTCACCGCACAGCCTTCCCCGTTGGTGTGCCGTATGTCTAGATGGATGCCGCATGTCTACGGTGACTGTGTTTACACGCGCAGAGACAGAGTAGGGACTGCAGAATGACAGAGAGCGAAAAGAGAGAGAGAGAGATAAAGAATGAAAGAAAGAAAGAAAGAAAGAAAGAAAGAAAGAAAGAAAGAAAGAAAGAAAGAAAGAAAGAAGCCTGGCCAACGTGCTCCCTAGTTGTAATAGAGGAGAGGAAAGGAGAGGAGAGCATTACATATTGTTTTATGCCCATATGCAATCTGCATCTCCATCCCTCAATAGAGCTCTTTGCTTAAGGTATTTCTTCATACTCCAATCCAATGCCAAATCTTTGCTTAAGGTATTTCTTCATTCTCCAATCCAATGCCAAATCAATCTAACCCCTGTGAGTGTATGTGTGTGTGTGTGTGTGTGTTTGTGTTGCGAATCCAATATTTTCCAATCGAATTTCTACCAAGAGCCGAAGGTACCACAGAATGACCTCATCACTGTCACTCCAAAATGGGTTTTGAACACTGACCTTGACCATTGACGTGTTGATCTATAGAACAATATTTGAAAGTAATCTGCTTTTTCAACTCAAAAATGTAAAAAGAAGGCATGGTGTGTTGATGACTAAAATAATTACATGAGATAATCTGACCAGGTCATTCCAGACAACGTTCTGATGACCATACGACAAGTAGACATTATCTGTGATTGCTCCTTGTATCTCTGCCTTATAGCTGTATCTCTCCTCTCCTCTCCTCTCCTCTCCTCTCCTCTCCTCTCCTCTCCTCTCCTCTCCTCTCCTCTCCTCTCCTCTCCTCTCCTCTCTTCTCCTCTCCTCTCCTCTCCTCTCCTCTCCTCTCCTCTCCTCTCCTCTCCTCTCCTCTCCTCTCCTCTCCTGCCTATAATCAGGTGCCAGTTTTAACTGTGCTGTATGCATGACTAGTGATGAGGCAACAGGCGTCAGGGGAGTAGATTCACTTTGTCGCTATGACTATTGAGCTGTGTGACAAAACTATCTTGCATATCTTAGCCTAACCAACCCCACTATCTTTCTTTTCAACCCCCCCTACCCTCTTCTCCCTCCCTCCCTCCCTCCCTCCCTCCCTCCCTCCCTCCCTCCCTCCCTCCCTCCATCTCTCCCTCCCTCTCTCTCTCTCTCTCTCTCTCTCTCTCCGTTGCTGCCTCTCTCCAGGTGAAACCCTTAGCTCAGGGCTTCTGGAACATCATATGACAACAAAAGACACAGGTATTTGGGGGGGGGGTTATACCAGTACTTCAATATCAGTCCAACATCGAGGCCTGTCACTAACCTGCAGTCATTGTGGTGTTCCCTAAGGAAGCATACAGGTCAGAGGTCAGGGGTCGGATAAGGCAACCGAGGACTGCTCCAATCAGCAGCCCCCTCGAAACGTGCTGGTGCCTTAGAGGGTCCGGGAGCCGGCGTCGGACTTACAGCCACCTGTGATGTTCCCCATCGGATTAGAGACAGAAATACCCCCAAGCAACGACAGTTAGAAAACCAAGAGAAACTGGAGTGTGGAGTATTTGATATGGATTAGAAAATTCATTCTTACACTGTGTGTCTGTTGAGCAAACCCATTTATTATCTCACAAAATCGACAGGAATTCTCTCTTGATATTCCATATTCCGATAAAATATCATTTGAAATGCCCAATGAATATACTGTATGCCAATTATGGAGTAGCGCTACAGTATGAATTTGTCCGCTGTTAAATGTGCACTATTTAAGGACTGTTAGCCACATGCCTTTGTTAGCTCCTTGTGCTTTCTGTATTGCAAACATGTGAAACACACATTCGTCTCATGTCGTTTGCCACTATACCTCTAAACAAACATGTACACAGACACACACACACACACACACACACACACACACACACACACACACACACACACACACACACCATGCTACCCCTGCAGAGGTTGTTTTCTGACCCATGGTGTTGGAGAGCATCTAGAATGGGGCGCGTGGCGAATGGGGGAGGTTGTACGTACTGTGTCCTGGTGTTTGTCATTCGTAATTGTGATGCTTTGTCTTAAACATGACAATGTTGTCCAATTCTGACTGTCTGATGTCGTGCTTCTTCATTGATAAGCCACCTCAGAGTCACATAGATACAAACAGATTATTTCACACAGAGTGTACACAGGGGACAAACATTCAATCCAAAATGTTGTCGCATACTTTAAACCTAAGACCAATATACTTCTTATTAAAATACAGTAGTTGTAATGTGCGATGGAGACCACTGAGTGCGTGTGTGGGGATGGTTGTGTGTGTGTGTGTGTGTGTGTGTGTGTGTGTGTGTGTGTGGGCATAAATGTGTTTCATCGAGTGTGTCGACCTTCTCTCGGCCTCAGACAGGCCCAGTAGGTACTCGGAGGGAAAAGTGCTGGCGTGGCGTATCTATGAGATGAAGGTCATCAAGAGCTGCTATAGGCACCGCGCCAAAAAACCTCCCACTCTCCTCCACAAAACCTCCCCCTCTCCCGTTCACATTCGACACCTCGTTCCTCAGGAGAGGGGAGGGTGGTGAGGAGCCGGGAAGGCGGACCGCCCGAGGCCAACAGCCCGGAGGAGTTCCAGTCAAAGTGGGGGCCACAGCGTCAGAGAGTGCCAGCCTCGGCGTGTGGGGGCACGGCCATAACCCAGACGGCAGCCTGGTGAAGAGAGCCTCCGACGGAAACGCCGTGCTTCCCACTACACTGCGTCTTTCCAACGGGCCCCCAAAAAATGGCTCAGCTGCCGTCTCTCTTTTGTCACGTCCGTTCCTGCAGGCCCCTTGGCCCCCGCTGTAACTCAGTTTGAGTTCTGTTTGGGCGCAGTAAAGTCGGTAAAGGGTGGCTGGAGCTGAACAACGCGCCGTTGTCTGTCAGACAGACGCCCCGGCCGGCGTGCGGTTAGTCGGGGGGCAAATGGAGGTGGAACGTCTTCCTTGAGACACCCCATGCCGTCGTTTTCTCCTCTCCTACATGCCAATGGTCCAGGGAAGTGTGTGGTGGTGGTGGAGACAATAAACTCCGCCAGTTCCCCCGGGGGAGGGGGGGGGGGGGGGCAACCGTCCTGCTGCCACCCACCACCCAGCCAGCTCCTTGACCGCTCGCCCGTTAAGGCCGAAGGGAAGGCTGGCTATTTATCTCGGCGCTCAGTGGAAAACTGAGTCGCCTCACACTCCGCTCACCGGGGTAAATATTAGGATTCAAATAGCCTTTTACTGCCATCACGCTGTCACGCTGTATATGAGTGAGTGTGTTTTATGAACACTGTGAGGCCACCTCTTTCGCTGGTCACCCAAACAGACACGCTCACACTCACACACACACTGACGCACACACGCCATCAGTCATCACAGCCCATTCCTCCATCTGTGCCGGATCCTACAGCAGAGGAGGAGGAGAGACTGGGGAAGTAGGGCCTATTCTTACCCTCCCTGATCTGCTCTGTGGCAAGTATAAGGAATAATAAATACTTTAATGCAACAAACTATAACAACATAGAATACACACACAGAATAATTTAGCATTCTCTGCAAATGATCCTGTAATCTTTGAGAACATGAACATGTACAATAATATGTCATCTGGGTACACCACCTAAAGCCTTACGTACTGAAGAAGTTGGGAAACTTGCATTGTGATAACTTTGAACTTCAATATAACATTATACCCCTTACAACTGCTTGTTTACCTTTGAGGCTATTGTTTCAAATCCACAAACACATATGCAATTTATTTTAAAGGCACCATATAACGTTTTGAATTTCTTTGTTATTTGTATTCTGGGAGCACATTTTTTATGTTATGGCGCTCGTGGTCTCATTGTGTTCTGGTATTTCTGAGACCACCTCACTCGTATAATCTATCACCCGTCATTGTGCTCCGAAATCTCCATAGCAACAAGAGATAGGAGCAGCAGGCCAACAATGTTGCTGTAGCAACCTATTAATTAACACAATCTTGAATATTTTCATCAAAATACTGTTTGATTATGTATTCAATTCTTTTTGATCACAATTCCAGAGAATTAATTCAATCCAAGTATTCCATTCAATCAAGTATTTCAGAATTTCTGACAATAAGCCAATATGTTTATGTGCGTGTGTGTGTGCGTGTGTGTGTGTGTGTGTGTGTGTGTGTGTGTGTGTGTGTGTGTGTGTGTGTGTGTGTGTTTGTGTGTGTGTCTCTCTGCTGGGCATTAGAGTCCTTTCTCGGAGGCAGATTGGATCTCACTAGAAAGGGACTCCCACAGGACAGTAGGGACTAAGAGGGGCAAGGAGTCTGCCAACACATCACTCTACTGCCCATGACACACACACACACACAAACAGACACAGACACACACACACACACACACACACACACACACACACACACACACACACAAATATAACCAGCAAATGCCAGTAGTTTGGCATGACCTGTGGTCACCATGAGAGAGACAACGGGAGCTCTCCATGGTTTCACTAATCCTGCCCAACACAGAGCACAGCCCCCCAAAATATTAATAAACCAACAAGCTCACATTCTCTCTCTCTCTCTCTCTCTCTCTCTCTCTCTCTCTCTCTCTCTCTCTCTCTCTCTCTCTCTCTCTCTCTCTCTCTCTCTCTCATTCTCCTTCTTCACTCTCTCACAAACACAAAACGCACACCCACACACAGTCATCTTCATGTCCAACAACATATGTGGAACTGGTGTCACCCACAGCTGCTGACTTTGCCCAAGCGTTCTGTTCCACCAGGGAAGCCCCACCATTCGTGGGAAATGGAAACCTGGTTGCTACGGGTGATGATGCTGTTGCTGTTGCTCCTGAGGAGACCGGATTCTCTCTGGATGCTCATTGGATGATCGGCCCCTGTCTTCAGCCACACACGATTCAGCCAAGATGGAACTCCCTGTACAAACATGCCATGCCAACAAGCGTTTGAACAGGCAGTCAAACCTACACACATACACACACGGTAGCCACGCATACTCACACAGACGCAGACACAAGTACAAGAACACACCAACACAACACAGGCTAATCAATCTATTCGTAGGACACAGTGTGTCTGGGCGTCTAGGAGTCCTGCTGTCCGAGTGAGGATGACAGATGGCGAAAGTGAATCTGAGAGGGAGCGAGACGTTTCGCCCCGCTCAATGACTCATCCCTGTGCCGCTGTGACCTTTCCCTCCCCTGCCCCACGCCCCTTTCCCTCCGCGCGACCTCCCTCCGTCCGTCCCACTGTCCTTCTGGGACACACCTGTTTTCTCCCTGCATATCTCCGACAAGGTCAGGGTGGCTGCTGGTTGGAAAGACGGGTAAAAAAAAAACAACTACGGGGATGAGGGCTTGTGTCTCCAACGTTACACTGGCCCACCCCTAAACTCCCTTGTTTTTTAACCAACCCGATCTCCTCGCAACCCTCTCTCGACCTCCCGCTCCCTCTCTCTCCTTCCCCCCTCTCCAGCCCCCTCCTTCTTCCCCTCCCCCCGCTCTGAGCTCCAGGCTTTGGCGGGCCCCCACGGGGACATCTTTCAGTGGCTGGCACGTCGTGACACGGTGTCGCCACTCCAGAGTGACATGCCGCCGACCCGCGGTCCCAACAGGCTGTGGGCACCGCAGACAGAATGCCCGGACAAAGCCCCCCCCCCCCACCGGCTGACAGACCGCTGGGGGACACGTACAGGCTCACGCACAACAACTGTGGAGCTCACTGGACTGGGCGGATGGCGGTGAAATGGAGCCAACGGGACGGGGAGAAAAGAAAGCCCTCACGGAGGACAGGGGTCTGTGCCAAAGCGCGCGTTGCTGTCGGCGAGGCTACACTGTTTGGACTGGAGCCAAAGCATTCACACTATTCTGGATCGCTTTTGCCGTGGCACACGAGACATTTCTCTGTGAGTGTGTGTCTGTGTGTGTGTGTGTGTAT
This sequence comes from Aplochiton taeniatus, assembly GCA_017639675.1. Taxonomy (NCBI): domain Eukaryota; kingdom Metazoa; phylum Chordata; class Actinopteri; order Galaxiiformes; family Galaxiidae; genus Aplochiton; species Aplochiton taeniatus. The sequence continues at coordinate 24,877,022 of CM030174.1, read as the reverse complement.
GTGTTTGTGTGTGTATGCCATAGTTTGTGTGTGTTTGTGTGTCTGCCATAGTGTGTGTGTGTGTGTGTGTGTGTGTGTGTGTGTGTGTGTGTGATTGTGTGTCTGTGTATGCCGTAGTGTGTGTGTGTTTGCGGCGTTCTGTTCACCTGTCAATGCGTGTTGAAACAAGCTCAGCCTTGGTCCGACCAACCCTCCTGAGCATTGAAACTATTGATTTCTCCAGTGTTCCTAAGAGAAGCAGAATAATATTAGGTAAAATGTCCGTCCTGATCAATACAAGAGTTACCTGGCCCAGGGCCCCCTAGTCAGTAACGAGATCCGTCCTGGCTGCTCGCGGTGAGCAAGGTGGACCATCTCCAGGCTCACCCGTTAAATATAGGGAGAGCCCCAGAAGGAGAGAAGGACAAGGCAGAACAGAGTTGGACAAAGGGTGCATGATTATTTACCACTTAGGGAATGATTTCAGCCTCTGCCTGAAGCGTAAGCAACAGGAAAGCCTTAAACACACGGGCGCAGGGAGTTATTACCCTATACGCAAGTGATGCAACCTGATGAGTCTTCAGGCAGAGGGATGTGTATCCTTTTGTTGCTTCTTCGTTTCCGTTTCAATCATAAACTGATTTAAAACAAATGATTGCTCTACTGGTGGATTGTTCTAGTCTTGTATTTTGCGGGATGAGCATTTGTGCTCTGTGGTTTGTCAACGGTGGAGCACCTGCTGCAGTTTGTGGAGGTTGACAGAGGCGATGCTCCTTCCCTGCAGTCTCCGGGCGGACGTTTGACATGCACGCATGCAACTGTGCACACGCGAACGCACACACTGACAAGACTGCTCTGTCACGCTGCGATGCAGGGAGGGTGTAGGGATGCAGCAATAGCAAATGGTCTTTGACACAACCCTGCCTTTCATCCTGTTCTCTCCCTCTTTCTCTCTGTCTCTTTTCTCTCTCTCCACACCAAATTGAGATATAATTAGAAATCAAAGCATTAGCATAACTAAATCATATAACAAATAAAGATATGGACTGATGCAAATACACACAGAATAAAAGAAAACCATCCACACTCAATTTGAAGGTGGTCAAAAATATTTTCATAAAACAATTATTCCTCTCACGAAAACCTTTTTTCATATTCCGCGGTATATACTCTTTCACACAAAACACACAGATGTCCCAGTCACATCTACGGTACAGTATGAAGGGCTGCTGACTCCGCAGCCGGTCACCTTGGTGGGCGCCGTAACTCATCGCCGTGGCAGGGGTTAGTCCTTTGACGAGGTGCCTCTTTTAGAATGCCCCAAACGGAGGTCTTTTCTGAAGCACTCTGGGACACGGCTGCGTCTAGTCTGGCCGGCGGAACAGGACCCCGAATCGATCGGGCCGTTCCGCTGGGGCCCAGGTAACCTGAAGGTAAGAACGAGAGAGGGGGGGAGAGAGAGAGAGAGAGAGAGAGAGAAAGAGATGAGGACTAACGGAGGTGCAGTTGAAGGACTGAGGGCCGTGGTTAATGCGCACGGCTAATGGAAGACCTCGGCGTGCTGGTAATACAATATTTTCACGAGGCAGAGTAGGCACTGGGGAGAGAGAGAGGGGGGGGGGGATCACACCCATGCACCATTTCAATGCTCCCAGCGACGGCCTGCGCTAGTAAAAGCGGGTTATGGATAATTGCCGCGAGTGCGGTGGAGGGTGATCTACAGTTACTGACAGGGTAGCGGGGGTCTCCACCGGCAGGCCCCTCCATTTCATGATGACTCTCCCTCATTTACATACACCGTCAATGACGATTTAGGAGTCTCTGGCTATCAATCAGCCAGTTTATGGAAAAATTTCAAGAGATTCAGGGAGGCTACATGGCTCTCTGAGGGGTGCGATATTGCCACAGTCCCAATAGTAAATCATTTCAAGTCGATATTTTGACCACTGGATTGGAGGAACAGCATATTTTACTGAAGCTCACCTTAGCCGAACTGAAAGGAATTGAATGGTGACAGGAAAGGAATGGCAACAAGCAGACTTGCATGCTTGGCAGGCAAGGCGAGATTTTGAAATGGCACCTTTTACTTTTCCATTTGGATAAATCAAACGTAGATCTTTTTTTTTTATTTGGTTTGATTCAGCTGTTAAATTGGGATTTTGGAAGTAGGGAAAGCATTGATGACCTTACGAAAAGGTCAATGGGTGGCCAAAAGAGCTGCCATTTTGAATCAATGCAAACAAAAGCCTTGATAGACACATTCAGTATCTGTCCAATCTCTGTCATTGTCGTTGAAAACAACCTGTTGAACAAAATGTTCCCCCTTTAAAAAAACTACAAATGTATAAAAGTTTGTTTATGAAAACAAAGCTTTTAATAAAAATCGGCAGCTCAATCACCTCATCCATGTGCACATTAAACTCATATATTTTGATCACACGTAGAAAGCATTCGAAAACATTATATAGCAGCTAAATGGGGTGACATAGGGCCAAGAAAGGAGCTTCAGTAAGTGAGTGTGGGCGAGTGCACGTGTGTACCTACTGTGTATGCCGTGTGATACAGCTATATCTCAGGCCGGCGCAGGACCAGAGCAATTAATAAGACACTGAAAGTAAATCACTGCCGTGTCTTAGACCCAGCATCACACTCCTATGTAATATACTGTACATTAAACACTTTTGCTTGTGGCACCGACAGGTTTACAGCTGCTACCCCCCGACACACACACACACACACACCACCACCACCACCACCACACACACACACACACACACACACACACACACACACACACACACACACACACACACACACACACACACACTCCCTCTCTTTCTTTCACACATGCACACACATAAACACACACACACACACACACACACACACACACACACACACACACACAATCACTCACACACACAATTAATGCATCACTGAGGCAATTTCTTAACTCGCAGTTACCGATACTAAGAGTAAAATCCCTGCACAACAGGTTCATTCTGAAATTAAAAACAGCTTTACTGACACTGCTGACCCAATCAGTGTGGTTTGAGACACCTAAGTTAATGAGCAATTACTTCTGATTTTGTTTCACGATTATAATGTTTAGTAAGAGTAACAGTAACTTTTCCTGCAAACTATGGCTGTCAGCGTTGATGATGCTGCGTGTTTTCAGTCAACTGCTGAGTTTAAATGTCTCCACCCATCTGTGAGAGATACGTCCCCTTTAATCTGGAGCACTAGGAGTGGCGGAAGGGATAGCGCACTGGGAACGGGTGAGGCGCGCGCATAGGCTCTTTGTATGCACTGCTATATCCAACTGCAGCCAGCGCGACCTAATGTCAGCCGAATTGCTGCGAATTGTGAGAGACAAGGGAAGACAGAAAACAAGTGGTCTTTACGAGATGCGACGCCTTCCTGAGCCTCAATGAAATGAGGCAAGGAGAAAAGTAAGAAGGAGAACTCATGTCCGCTTGTTTGTAAGCCATTTTATATGGAAGACCAAATTGGATACATGCGTACTATCAGCCCCCAAACAGGGTGATTTTTCATTGTGCATGTTCTTAAATTAATTTTGTATCCATAGAAAGTCGGGAAAAGGTCATATTTAGGCAAAAGCATGCATCTCGTCTCCAACCCACCGAGGAGCGGGTTAGTTTGTGCATGTCTGTAGGCAAAAGCCGCCCCAAAGTATACTACATTATCACTTTGCGCTTGCCAACATAGTAGTCCACACCGTGGAGCTTGAATGATGCATGAACTTAGTTGCAAATGACTTGCGTAAAAATGGTAATGGTAATGTTTCCACCCATCAACATTTGCCTTTTGAGAGAAAAAAACCCCCACCAAGGAACTGCGTTTATCCACGGAATGATGGAAATAAAAATCTAATTGGCACTATTGTTGTACACTACCACCGCACTAGCATGACAATAACATCAGATGAAGTTAATCTTGTTTTCTGAAGACAATGCCGTTGATCCTTAGAAGACACAAAAAAAATCTAAACCTTCCAGAGGAACAGTGTCCTGTTTGAGAAGCTAACAGGTTACTGGCCATATAGATCAGAGCTTCAAATAAGAAATATTAGCCCCGACGCATCCCGAAACCTCCCTTTCTTCTGTCTTTGCAGATAAAGGACTACCTTTCCGCTGTCGCAGACGAGACAGCGACATGTTTTGAGGAGTGGGCGTGACATTCTGCTGATTTTGGTATCTTTGGAACATTGAAGATTGGTGAATGAAAATCACACAGTGTTCTCACCAAAACTGCATATCCCCGTGCAGCTTCCCCGCCGGATTTAGGGCGGGTATCCACTCGTAGCCGACGCGGGGAGGTATAGACTAGGGAGGTGGTGAGGTACTGCCTTTTCATCCCTCAACCCCCTTTTCTATTGTCGATGCTTGGTTGCTGCAGCGTTTTCGGGGGCATGCTTGACGTTTACTGTGGGAGCTGTCTTATGGCTGGGCTGTCTTGCATTGGGCCCAATGCGTGTTTTTATTACGTAGCAGACGACACCCGAGGAACAGCACACGCCACACGTCTGCGCAGGTGCCAAAATAAACAGGTAGGAAACAAGTTAAATGTTGTATACTCAGTATTCATGCGTAGGCCACTCTTATACACCGTCAGACCCGACCTACTTCATAGCTTGGGCTACGGAAAGCAGTAATAATGCATTGCCACTAAATCTCACCTGTGCTAGAGCAGAACTGTATTTTATTGTTACAATTTAAAAGCGGTAGATGAAATTGTTGTTTCAACAAAACAGCAAACATGAGAATACCATTACAAGTCTTGCCATTGCAATATATAAACAAGTTATTAACTTGCAATAAATATGTAGTATGTAGTAGTTAATGTTATAATCACTACCAATGTATAAGCATGTTAACATTTCGTAACATTCATAATGGATCAAATATTATTAAATTGAATCTGATTTGGAAATTTAAACTAGAATTGGCTGAAGCATTTTGGCATTGAGTGAAGGCTCAAGTGTCCTTCTTCCGTCAAATCTTAGGCTAATGTATGTCCAAGGAGGTTTGCGCAGAGCTGAATCTATTTCCCTGAGATTGCATGGAGCACTCAGCATATAATCGGGTTCTCTGGGTAATAATTTCACCCTATGAGAATTGATACAATATTACTGGAAAGTATATTGATCAATGGTCGCAAGAAAGCGAGCTCATAACCTAATACACTCAGACACAGTGGAGCCCTCTAAAATCCTTCTAGGCAGAACCTCATGGCTTTTCACACTGCCGTTGGTTGGTCATGGCCTAATACCTTTTGTTTTACTGCTTAAAACACTCCAACTTGTAAAATAGTCTCACGTAAAGACAAGTAGTCTTTACGTTATAAATTAGGATCTCTGATGTAGGCATGTAGGTCTCAAGACTTTTTTATTTAAAATGTGTGATATATACAACTGACGTGACACCTGTCTCATTTCTTTGTGTTCTCTCTTTCTACAGCTTGTTGCTGGCTGCCCCCTCACTCTCAGTCCTTGGGAGCGTGCAACCGTTTCCCCTTTGCGACGGCCCCTACCTATCTGAAAGCTGCAGGCTTCATCTCTTTCCAGCATGACCGTTGTCACAGGTGACCCAGTGGACGAGGCCGCAGCACATCCCGGCCAGCCCCATGACACGTACGACCCCGAACCGGACCACGAATGCTGCGAGAGGGTGGTCATCAACATATCGGGCCTACGCTTCGAGACCCAGCTCAAGACCCTCTCCCAGTTCCCCGAGACCCTGCTGGGGGACCCGAAAAAGCGAATGAGGTACTTTGACCCCCTCCGGAACGAATACTTTTTCGACCGGAATCGACCAAGTTTCGACGCCATCCTCTATTACTACCAGTCAGGGGGGCGTCTCCGCCGGCCTGTGAATGTGACTCTGGACATATTCTCGGAGGAGATCCGGTTTTACGAGCTGGGCGAGGAGGCTATTGAAATCTTTCGGGAGGACGAGGGCTTCATAAAGGAGGAGGAGCGGCCCCTGCCGGAGAATGAGTTCCAGAGACAGGTGTGGCTGCTGTTTGAATACCCGGAGAGCTCGGGCCCCGCTCGCATCATCGCCATCATCTCCGTCATGGTCATCCTCATCTCCATCGTCAGCTTCTGTCTGGAGACGCTGCCAGTGTTCCGCAACGACGAGGAGGAGCTGCACAAGGTCTACCAGCCCAACTCCACCTACACCTACACCTCCACCTACTTCACCGACCCCTTCTTCATCCTGGAGACCCTCTGCATCATCTGGTTCTCCTTCGAGTTCCTGGTTCGGTTCTTTGCCTGCCCGAGCAAAGCCGGCTTCTTTGGCAACATCATGAACATCATCGACATCGTGGCCATCATCCCCTACTTCATCACGCTGGGCACGGAGCTGGCGGAGAGGCCGGAGGACGGCCAGGCAGGCCAGCAGGCCATGTCCCTGGCCATCCTCAGGGTCATCCGCCTGGTGCGGGTGTTCCGCATCTTCAAGCTGTCGCGCCACTCCAAGGGGCTGCAGATCCTGGGCCAGACCCTGAAGGCCAGCATGCGGGAGCTGGGCCTGCTCATCTTCTTCCTCTTCATCGGCGTCATCCTCTTCTCCAGCGCTGTCTACTTTGCCGAGGCGGACGAGGCCGACTCCCAGTTCAGCAGCATCCCCGAGGCCTTCTGGTGGGCCGTGGTGTCCATGACGACGGTGGGCTACGGCGACATGGTGCCCACCACCATCGGGGGCAAGATCGTGGGCTCCCTGTGCGCCATCGCCGGCGTGCTGACCATCGCCCTGCCCGTGCCCGTCATCGTCTCCAACTTCAATTACTTCTACCACCGGGAGACAGAGGGGGAGGAGCAGGCGCAGTACCTGAACAGTCCCAGCGTGCCTAAGGTGGAGTCGGCGGAGGACCTGAAGAAGAGCGGCAGTGGCTCCACGCTCAGCAAGTCGGACTACATGGAGATCCAGGAGGCAGTGAACCACAGCACCGAGGACTTCCGCCCCGAGAGCCTCAAAACTGGCAACTGCACCCTGGCGAACACCAACTACGTCAACATCACCAAGATGCGCACGGATGTATAGGCTCGACCCCGAGCAGCGGTCGGATTTGACTAGGACCCCGGGGGACAGGAGCAGGGGCCAAAAACAGGGGCCTCCCATGTGGCGCGAGGCTTCAACCCTTAGTGGGGTTGGGAGTCCACAGCATAAGCAGTGACGCTGACCCAGATGAGAGGACCCGTACTGGTCCCTCACCACCAATGGACCTGTCCTAGAACCACCACCCTCTCGCTGGGTGGGCCTTTTTTTTCGGTGTCTGCATGGAGTTAGTCTTACCTGTGTCACTGTTCAGTAGTTGTCCTGCTCGCAACAGTAGCCAAATAGTAGCCTAAACGAGTAATAATATATAATATCAACAGCACTTTTACTGCCCCTGGAAACAAGCTGTAACAGTGATTTAGGCTCAACGTCATATTTTATTATCCGTATGTTAACAAATAAGGGGGGGAGGGGGCCAAAGTCAGCCTTTTCATTGACATTCAGGATAAGGGGATATAGAGAAAGAGAGGGAGAAATAAAAGAAGGCAGGGGGGCGTGAGAAAAAGAGAAATACTGCATGTAGGTTGCGCTGGAAATTAAGAGTAGCGCCTGACAGTCACCTTGGCCATGCAATGGAAAAGGGCCCATTTAGCAAACGGACCTTATGCTATGTCCAATCTTCGGCTACTTTCTTCTCGTGACTGAAATATCGATAACCGCTCTGTTTCCAAATATACGTTCAACCTTCCTATCTCCGCCCATGAAAGAGGCATCTTTACAGTGGTGCCAGTAGGTGTGCACACGACGCAAGCCTCTACCTTTCCCCGTCCCCAGGCTCTTGTAGAGCTGGCCACGGGGGAAGGAGAACCGCCCCGGTCAAAGCAGAACGAATGTCTCTCTTATTTATTTTAATGTGAGCATATTTGAGCAGTGAGTATTTATTCATTTAATTATTTATCTTGGTCTCAGCCACTGGCGTGAATGTGCGTTTCTTTGGCTTTTGTGAGCTCTAGCTCCCACATCCGTTGAGTACGAAAAGAAAAAAAAAACATCCGCGACGACGGGGGGGAATGACTGAACATAGTGTCCACACTGTCGTGGACGAGTGCCTATTCCTCCGTTTATCCTCCACCCCTACCCTTTAGATCCGAGTGTTCTCTGTAAAGGCCCCGGGCCACCCCCCCCCCCCCCCCCGGGCTCACACGCTAACAGAGACAGGTTCCTCACCACTGCCCAGCGATCACTGTCCTTCTTTTCTATTGTACTTCATAGCATTCCATGTGCGCAGCGACAGACTGGCTGTTTCTCCTTGCAAACCTAGCAGTAGTTCTAGAAGCAGTCGCCCTACCAGGGTAATGTATGTGTCTTAATAACGTCAAGTGTATTTTTTGTCAGCAGTTTTGTTCCTCGAGGAAAAGGTGGGAGGTATCAAACGTTATTACTGTGATACAATTGAATATTTAGTAACTTTTGAGCCCCTACTGTCAACTTAAAGTTTTGCCCTGGCAAACTGTTCAAGAAAAAGCATAGACAATTTTGTTATAGATATTTTGTATCTAATCTAAGTTGTTTTAAAATTAATAGAGATAAAAACATGAATGTGTTCTGAACATTCATTTTCAGAGTATGAATTAACTCCAGCATAGTGTACTAGTGTACTAACTCAATACGGATCAAGTATTTTTGATGCATTTGGTAAAAACGTATTTTCATGGTGTCTTAAACACCAGATCTTGAGCTCTAAACTAAAGTATTTTCTTTCAGTTGTAGAGGCATTTGGAGTTTTGTAAGTGGAGACACTAAAAGGGCCACTTCCCCAATTGTAAACAAGAGTTGTATGTCACAGCAAAAAGGGGCCATGTTAAACTTCAACCATGAAAATGCAAATAACAGAATGATGCCTCCACTGATCTTTGGAACAAATTGATGACAAAAATATCCTTTTTTATTTTCTTTTTTTCTACAACAGTTTAGCTCAGTTACCAAGTCACCAAAGACAAATGTACTGCCACCAGACATGTATTTGTAAACTGTCTCATTTTTTAAGAGATTCATTTTATTAAGTCAAGTTGACTGTAGTCGTTTTTTGTACCCATACTTGTATAGATATTCATCCTTAGGTGCATTTCGCCCATGACGTACTGTAATACTGGACAACATGGGGTGAGACCTGTAAATGCTTCCTTCATCAGCTTTTTATTGAAATAGGAGCCACTCTACTCCTGTGGTGATGCATGCCCTTTGAAATATCCCTTGTAGCATGTATGTGGTATGAATGATACTTAAAAAGAAAAATGCAGTAAGTATTCCTACAGTATATCCTAGTTTTTCTCTGTGAGATATAACTCCTATGTGCAATATATACAAAAGAGAAGTGTGTTATTTTCTTTTGCGGGAGGAAGTTGATGACAAGATCTGACATACGCATTATCTTAACTTGTACTTATTACAATACAAATATCAATACAATCAAGCTACAGGCCAAGTGAAGCATGTCTCCTCGTAGAGGTTGTCGGACAGTAGGGGTGGCAAATCTTTCTCTGTATGGGGAGGCTGGGGGAGTGAGAGGAAACGTGAGGTGGGCTTGGTGCGGCGTACAGTTAGGGGCTGGGGGGGGGTGCAAGGAGAAGCTTTCGGCGTCACGGGGAGGTCCCATTGAGTGGCCACCGTGTTGTTTGCAACGAGATGCCACACAGGCCTTAATAGCACAGGTTAAAACTCTGACGGTAGAGCTCGGAGCACAATCCATTTGTCGGCGAACACACTGGGCCTATTCGAGAAGCACAGCAACATGTGTCTGTACCACTGCCAACCAAGTCTGGGGGGAGAGGAGGGACTTTAGCGGTCAGCCTAGCTTTTAACCCAGCCGAGTGTATCACTGTTTCAAAAGCTTTGCCTGAGTGCCCCTTCCCCCAAGATGTGTTCCTGTATTCCTCAGGCGCTGGTCATGGAGTGCGTGCGTTTGTATATGTGCGCAGGCTGAGAATGTAGCTCTTAGAAACCACTCGAGTTGGATGTCAAAATACCCCCATCCAAAACAGCCCCGGGATGAGTAAGGTGGTCTGAATAGCTTAGGGAGTGTGTGTGTTAGTGTGTGTGTGTGTGTGTGTGTGTGTGTGTGTGTGTTTGTGGTCGTGTGTGGATGTGCTTTTGTGTTTGTGCTCTGTGTGTGTGTTTGTGTGTGTGTGTGTGTGTGAGAGAGAGAGAGAGAGCTTAAATGCTTCTGGACTAAAGGAGTCACCCCGACGTTGTCAGTGTAAATGAATGCCATGGCGAGGAATCCCGCTACCGTGTCGGCTTGCACAGTATACGGCCACAACAACAGCCGCACGGCCCTCTCATTTGATCTGGAGATGGGCTATTCTCAGTCACAGAACCAGCCACTGTGTCCGCCCTGAGGGGTGTGTCGCGTCGTGTTGACTAGCTCGGACTTCTTAGACCAGAGGGGACACCATGGGTATGGCCGCACATCCAAGCACTGCCTTCCTCCTCCTCACACTTCCTAAGCCTCCCCCGTTGACCTGCTGTGTATATGCGTGTACACTTGCCTATGTGTGTATGTATTGCATTCGTTTTTCTCTGTTGGTCGGCTTCTGTGGGCTTTTGCCTCAACGTGTACTATCGGACAGAAATAACACATAAGCTACCCATGGATCCATGGGAACCGTCCAAGGAACATATTTAAATCTGTGCTGTACTCTTTTTTTGTTTGACACAGCACAGAGGACATGATGCCAACGCTACAACACACAGACCGCGTATGGAAACCGACAGTCCACACACAAACACACAATCAGTCCACTCACACACACACACACACACACACACACACACACACACACACACACACAAACACACAACACGCGCTCGGACAATTTCACACCTGCCACAGGGGATTTATGTTTCCTCTTTGGTCCAAACTGATGCTGATTATCAAAATGAAAGCCATTAAGGACTCTCAATGCCAAACATGCCCTTCCTGTTTGTGAATGACTGGACTCTCCCACTGCTGGGGAGCGCACCTAGCCATGTGAACAATGTATCCAAGAGTACAGCTGCTTTCATTGATGTCTTAAAACGCCTAAAGCTTCAGCTTTAAAAAACATAAACAAAAGAAAAACAAGCTTCTGCCCTGTACAGGTTCCTGTGTAGCAGGGATTCGAAATGTATGCTTCTCGACCTTATACCAGACACCTAAGCAAGTGTTGCTGACAACATACCTACAATTGTGTGTGCGGCGTCATTGACGGATGGCGGCGTTTAAAAAAATAACCCTGAGGGGGAATTGAGTTTGTGTGGGAGTTCTGATTGCTTAGTGTACTTCGTTTGTGCAGATCCAGCATAGCGAAGCTATCTTGTTATGGATTCCGTGAATGTTTTGTTTTTGTTTGTTTATTTATTAGGTTGCTTTCTGAATGTCCTCGTTGGCTCGCCTCCGAGCTGCACAGCGTCGGAGTTGAGGCATGATGAATGTGTTCAAATGCACAGACACACGTGCAGGCCTTGTTTCAAGGAGGTTTTATCGATCCGTCAAGTGCTCTGTCAAGTCACCTATTTACCCACCCTCTATTACTCTCCCTCGTTCTCTCTATAGCCTCCCCTCCCCTCCCCTCCCCTTCCCTCCCCTCCCCTCCCCTCCCCTCCCCTCCCCTCCCCTCCCCTCCCCTCCCCTCCCCTCCCCTCCCCTCTTCCTCTCTCTCTCTCTCTCTCTCTCTCTCTCTCTCTCTCTCTCTCTCTCTCTCTCTCTCTCTCTCTCTCTCTGCCTCTCTCTCTGCCTCTCTTCCTCTCTCTCTCTCCCCCTCTCCCTCTTCCTCCCTCTCCCTCTCTCTCTCTCTCTCTCTCTCTCTCTCTCTCTCTCTATATATATATATATATATATATATATATATATATATATATACTGTGTATATATATACCTCCTCTGTCTCCCTATGATGTTCTCTGTTTCTCAACTGCTTTTCCCCTCTAATCCCCTTGTTGGGTTACTCCGCCAACATGTCTCACGTCCAGTGTCTGTGTGCGCAACCGTGTTAAACGTTTGTGCGTTGCCCTCTGCTCCGTCCTGATGCCACTGGGTCTGGTCGCGGTGGCCTATCCTTCGAAGTCTGTAGACAAGTCGATGTCTTTCTTTTTTTCCTTTTTCGTTTTACCATCACGACTTAAGCTCGGAGAGAAACAACAACAACAAACTGTTTATTGCTTGTACACCGACGAACTCTGGAGATCCACGCTTTTCATGCACTTTACAAAGAGTACAAAAGTATGTAGGATATGATGATTTGAGGACATAATCTATGGACAGAGACTGAGACAAGATGCATTTCATCCTTCCAAATGATTATAACTGTTATAAAAGTACTATGAGTAATGATGGTGTTAATGATAATAACAATAATAATAATATCATTATGATAACCTCAACCCCTTCTTGTTTGTTTCTTAATGTTTATTATGTTTAGCATTCTGAACTATATTCAGAGAGTTTTTCTGTTTTCTACTCTGTCTTTTCTTGGAGAGACACAGGCATTTCCGAGTGGGTTCAAACATGCTCTTAGGAACCACATTTCAACCCAAGCCCATATACCGTGCTGTAGCTTACCACATGCTCTTGAAAGGGGGAATGGTACAGCCAAGGGTTCTACTGTAGATGAAAAGTTGTGAACACGCCTTTGGAGAAAGCATGTCCTACTGTTAGTCTGAAGGCCCCTGTCTCAAACAGTCAGAGAGAGAGAGAGAGAGAGAGAGAGAGAGAGAGAGAGAGAAGGGAGGGGGGCTGTACCTCTCTAATGGTATTGTATCCCTATTCTCCTAAGTGAACCAACTGCTCTCTGTGGTTTACTGAGAAAGCACAGGAATCTATTTATATAATCAGGCCGGGGGGAGCCGTGGAGGGCTGGAAGGAAGCGAGAGAGAGAGAGAGAGAGAGAGAGAGAGAGAGAGAGAGAGAGAGAGAGAGAGAGAGAGAGAGAGAGAGAGAGAGAGAGAGAGAGAATTAGACGGGGTGAAGGAGGAGACTATGACGGGCTCTTCACGGAAGTCGACCGCATGGGACGCCCTGCCGGAGAAATGAGTCGGACCAACAGCAGTCACGAGTCTGCTACATAAGTGTCCTCTACAGTACCCGTGAGCCATACTCCCTCTGGAAAGCAAGTGGATGTCCCCCCCCCCCTCCCCCCCTCTCTCTCTCTCTCTCTCTCTCTTTCTTGCTCCTTCAACTGGCCTATCTGACCCCTCTGTGCGTTCTCCTCTGCCTTCGCGCCCTCCTCAACCCCTCTCGGTTCTTCCCGTTATTTCTCTCTCTCTCTCTCTCTCTCTCTCTCTCTCTCTCTCTCTCTCTCTCTCTCTCTCTCTCTCTCTCTCTCTCTCTCTCTCTCTCTCTCCTTCTTGCCCCCTCTCTGTATCGTTCCACCTCCTCACGTTCCCTGTCCACCCTCTGTCTCCGCCTCGGTAAGTGGCAGCGTAATGTGCGCTGGCTGATCTGATTGCAGGTCGGATATGCATTAGCCGCTGCGGCACTAAGCTCCCAGAGGTCCGGCTCAGCCTGATGGGGCTTTTCCGGTGCCTTCCGGGTGATGGGTCTTCTAAGGCCGAGGCCCTGCAGGCAGTCTTCCAGACAGCTGACAAGACATTGATCCTCCGATAGCTGTTTGATTAGGCGGGTGCTAAAAGGCAACTTCTCTCGTGTCTGGCCAATATCGGATCCGGAGAGGCCAGCCGGCCGTCCAGTCTATCACGGCCGTTGCGACCGTCCCGTCTGACATCCAGTCTTGTTAAGGCGCTACGGTACAGGCTGGGGGTGGGGGGGGGCATGTGCTTCTCCTCGAATTCCATTGTGCCGATGACACGAGCAATAGCTCTAAACCTATGAAATACACACACAAAATAGGCAGCCTCTCCTGCGAAAGGGATGCAACCATTAAGACTTGGTACTCAGAATAACACTGGCACAACACACGTACCATACTAGAAGAGGGTTAGTATCTGTTCACAGGTTTAACTCCAACATTAGACTGGTCTATTGACTCTGCTCTGCCGTTGTACGGTAAGTGTTTTGGTGTTCCTCTACCCCAGGCAGAGACATTTAGCTCACATTTCCTCTGTACTGCAGGGACTGATTTACTGTCTTGGAAACACCTGGGTTAATAGCCTGTCTTCTGGGTCTTTCTTTATGGCCTGCTCCCAGTGGAGGCAAGGGTGCTCATATCTGTTCTGTGCGTGTTTGTGTCAGTCTGTGTGCACGTGTGTGTGTGTGTCTTTCGGTGCTTGTTTGTGTGAGTGCGTGTGCATGCTTGTGTTTGTGTGCGTGCGTGCGTGCCTGCATGTAGGTGTGTGTGTGTGGATAGGAAAAAAGCCTTTGCTGGCAGATTCTGTATCCACCCGTCATATTCCAAAGAGGAGGCTGCCCCATGAAAAGAAGATGAGCAGGTTTTGGTCTCCTCCTGGGGGAATGCTTTCTCTCTGTGTCTAAAGAAGAGTCCCTGAAGAAAGACTAGAAGCCACGGTGACACTGGGCAGTCCCACACTTTTCTTGTGATCAATGTGCTGCGTTGATTTGTGGTCTCACTGGCCTACAGTCGTTTTACTTAAAGCCGATTGGTTTCACAATAGCCCCTTCCACTGGTAACTTGGGTAGAGCTTGCCGCTGACAGGGTCGGTTTGGGGATTTGGTCCTTGCTGTGGTCAAAGAAACTAAACAACTGTGCATTCCCGCACTAAAAGTTACGGAACCCTGACCCTGAGAGGATAACAAAGTGAGCGACTAGGCGTCAGGTCCAATAACAAATTTACCGCAAAACGACAGCAAAATGCCTGCTGTCGAAGACGAGACTGTGCAGTGTGTAAACACAGCCCAGGCATCCCAGATGAACTCCTTTGCTTTGTCTACAACGCCATGTTGAAAATACTCTACCGCAGTGGTGGCCAGCAACGAAGTACATGTAATTTGTTACTGTACTTAAGTCACTTTTTCAAGCATCTGCCCCATGCTCAAGTGTTTCCATTTTAGGATACTTTTTACTGTCACTCCACTACACAAAAATATCCTACTTTTGACTGCACAACTTTTGTCCACTGCCCTACTGCACCCCGGCCACTCTGTCTCAATCCACCCCCTCTCGCTCTTTTTTTACTCTCCCTCTCTCTTTTTCTCTCTCTCTATCTATATCTATATCTAGTATCTATCTGTCTACCTGTCTGGAGCCCACTCGGGGACAGTCTCCTTCTATGAATAAAACAGTGGGCTCCTTCATCAAAGTCTCCCAGGACACATGTACTTGTTCAGTATTCGGACAGCATGTCGGTTAAACATGGATTTGCGTGTGTGCGCATGTATTTACAGGTGTGAAAAAGAGAAATCTATTCCTCCACAGCCGCTAAGTTCGACCAACGGACAGTAAAACGATGACGATGGTTTCTGTTCCGATGGATTTTGGAAGCACAGGGCCACGGCTCTCGGCGGCCCCGCACCCCGCCCTCCCCGGGGGCCCAGGTGCGACTTGTAACGCCCACCGACGGGGGGAAAGACAGCCCTCCCTGACTCATATCCTTCTCCTGCTGTATAATTTAATAAAACTAGCTTCGAGCCCAACAGGCGAGCTCCAGGAATTCTCAAGCTGATCCAGACGTGCGAAGGTGTGAGACGGAGGCCGCTCAGGAAAACAAATGAACCACCTCCCTCCCTCTCCCCCTACCTCCGCCGCCCTCTTCCCTGTACCTCCATTCACTATCGCTGGCTCACAGACAGGATATGGGGTGCCGAAAATACCTCTGCCGCATTCATAATTTATAAGCCGGCAGTTTCATGTTCTGCAATGATTCTTAGTCACTCGCACTCTCTATTTTTTTTTTCTTGGACACTTCACTCCCTTTTCTCTTCTGTGTTTTGTTGGGCCGCCCGTTTCCTTGCTTTACCCTCCTTATTTAGTCTCTCGTTACGACACAAACCAACCAACAAACACACACACACACACACACACACACACACACACATGTACACACGTACACACACACACACACACACACACACTAACAGGCACTCATCTCTGTGCTCCTCTTACTGTATCCATCAAGTGTGTATCAGGAGTGGATTTGCTAATGGGGGCGATGATTGGACAGCGTTAGCAGTCAATGATTACTCGGCTATGGAAGTGGCCTCCTGAGCTGGAGGGTTCTTCGTTGTACTGCTCTCAATAGTTCTCTCTCCATGCCCTTTCTCTCCCTCCCTCTTTCTCTCTCTCGAACCTCGACACAAACACATATTCATGTTCTCATACACAACCGGATGCTATTCAGAATTCAGGTTGCCCCCAAAAGTTATATTGCTGTGTTACTAATATATACCTAGAGAGAGAGATCGCTATATATATATATATATATATATATATATATATATATATATATATATATATATATATATATATATATATATATAGCGATCTCTCTCTCTAGGTATATATTAGTAACACAGCAATATAACTTTTTATATATATATATATATATATATATATATATATACAGTGGGGCCAAAAAGTATTTAGTCAGACACTGATTGTGCAAGTTCTCCTACTTAGAAAGATGAGAGAGGTCTAATTTTCATCATAGGTACACTTCAACTATGAGAGACAAAAATGAGAAAAAAAATCCAGGAAATCACATTGTACGATTTTTAAAGAATTTATTTGTAAATGATGGTGGAAAATAAGTATTTGGTCAATAACAAAAGTTCAACTCAATACTTTGTAACATAACGTTTGTTGGCAATGACAGAGGTCAAACGTTTCCTGTAAGTCTTCACCAGGTTTGCACACACTGTAGCTGGTATTTTGGCCCATTCCTCCATGCAGATCTCCTCTAGAGCAGTCATGTTTTGGGGCTGTCGCTGGGCAACACGGACTTTCAACTCCCTCCACAAATTTTCTATGGGGTTGAGGTCTGGAGACTGGCTAGGCCACTCCAGGACCTTGAAATGCTTTTTACGGAGCCACCCGAGCGGTGTGATTGGGATCATTGTCATGCTGGAAGACCCAGCCACGTTCCATCTTCAATGCTCTCACTGATGGAAGGAGGTTTTGGCTTAAAATCTCACGATACATGGCCCCGTTCATTCTTCCCTTAACACGGATCAGTCGTCCTGTCCCCTTTGCAGTAAAACAGCCCCAAAGCATGATGTTTCCACCCCCATGCTTCACAGTAGGTATGGTGTTCTTGGGATGCAACTCAGCATTCTTCTTCCTCCAAACACGACGAGTTGAGTTTTTACCAAAAAGTTCTATTTTGGTTTCATCTGTCCACATGATATTCTCCCAATCCTCTTCTGGATCATCCATATGCTCTCTGGCAAACTTCAGACGGGCCTGGACATGTACTGGCTTAAGCAGGGGGACACGCCTGGTACTGCAGGATTTGAGTCCCTCTCGGCGTAGTGTGTTACTGATGGTAGCCTTTGTTACTTTGGTCACTGCTCTCTGCAGGTCATTCATCAGGTCCCTCTGTGTAGTTCTGGGATTTCTGCTCACCGTTCTCATGATCATTTTGACCCCACGGGATGAGATCTTGCGTGGGGCCCCAGATCGAGGGAGATTATCAATGGTCTTGTATGTCTTCCATTTTCTTACAATTGCTCCCACAGTTGATCTATTCACACCAACCTGCTTGCCTATTGCAGATTCACTCTTCCCAGGCTGGTGCAGGTCTACAATTTTCTTCCTGGTGTCCTTCGACAGCTCTTTGGTCTTGGCCATGGTTGAGTTTGGAGTCTGACTGTTTGAGGCTGTGGACAGGTGTCTTTTATACAGATAGCGAGGTCAAATAGGTGCCATTAATACAGGTAACGAGTGGAGGACAGAAGAGCTTCTTAAAGAAGAAGTTACAGGTCTGTGAGAGCCAGAAATCTTGCTTGTTTGTGAGTGACCAAATACTTATTTTCCACCATCATTTACAAATAAATTCTTTAAAAATCCTACAATGTGATTTCCTGGATTTTTTTCTCATTTTTGTCTCTCATAGTTGGAGTGTACCTATGATGAAAATTACAGACCTCTCTCATCTTTCTAAGTAGGAGAACTTGCACAATCAGTGTCTGACTAAATACTTTTTGGCCCCACTGTATATATATATATATATATATATATATATATATATATATATATATAGAGAGAGAGAGAGGTGGGGGAGCGACTAGACGAGAGTGAGATAGGGAAGAGTCATGTTACTAATATATACCTAGAGAGAGAGATCGATATATATATATATATATATATATATATATATATATATATATATATATATATATATATATATATATATATATATATATATATATATATATATATATATATATATAGAGAGAGAGAGAGAGAGAGAGAGAGAGAGAGAGAGAGAGAGAGACAGAGATAGAGAGAGAGAAGGATGAACCCTCAGAGGCTCATCTTCTGTCTGAGTTACTACCTGCATAATTTTTTAGGGCAGTGCTGTGATACCAACTTCAGTCTGCAGGGGGCATTATATCACAGCGCTCCACGGTCCCATGGGAATCTCCAGACAGCAAGAGACTTCCATACTCCAAAAGTAAATACTACACAGCTACTGTACTTTTGAGTTGCCAGGACTACATTATACAATGATTAAGATCAATACAGCTGGCTAGGCCCTGGGAAATAGCAGTGTCTAGCCTGGTTGACCATGCTGACCTTATACCAGGTTGGCTTTCACAATCTGAAATTCGAATCTGAGGATCGTTTGTTAGCCTAGGGAAAGTTATAGGACTACATTATGAAGGAGATAAGGACAGTGGGACGCTCAGGATTTGGAGGAAGAGGGTGATGATAACGATGATGCAGTGCTACTGTAAGAGCTTTAGACCCCAGTAGGAAACCACTAGCCCCCTTAATCCGCACCCCTCCCTCTCCCTTTCTGTCTCTCTTTCTCTCCTTTTTTTCCAAACCTCCCTCTATCCCCTTCGATTGGTCATGCCCCACGGTCTAAGCCCAACGGGTTTGGAGGACGAAGAAAACATTTTTTTTCATTTGGGGAATTGACCAAATGAAACGTAGTCTAATCATGTTGTTGTTATATCACTCTCACATCTGTCCCATGGGTGATTGGCCAAGACACCGCTGCTATACCTTCTGTCTGCTCCGCAAGCTTGCCGGTGATACCCGGTGCCTTCCGTGAGCGCCACACGCACTGAAACGCCATCACCATGCCTCCACCGTGGCCTGGAGCCGGAAACTTTTGCCGAAAACGCAATGAAGTTTGTCAAGAGAACTCCCTCGTCAACTTTTGAAGGTATTTACTCTCCAATTGATATGCTTGATTGAAGAGCAGGTCGCAGAGAATGTTCATCAGTTTCCCGACCAGTCTAGCCTATCCTTACCGCGGTGCGCCTTTTTAAGCCAGCTGTTGCACAGTCGTGCCGGGATTAAATCCATGCTTGCTTTCTGAAGAGATTTCAATTTAGTTTATGACGATTTACTTTTTTGGTACAATCACTTTGAAATAAAAATCACAGATACGATCAAGTGTTCTAAGTAATGTGTGATCTCTTTCTTTCTCAGTGATCTGTGGAAGTCTTAGTAGACCTGTTATGTAATGTATTTGGCAAGTCGTGGAACACATTTTTCACATAGGCCCACTTTGCAAGACTATAGACCTATTTGAATTTCGATTTGGGACTGGTTATTAGAATAAAGGTGGAAATACAGCACATACTCGCTCATGCTTTTAGTTTTTTTTGTGGACCCCAGAATATATCAATGCAATTTATATTGGTTTACAGCTTAGAGTTTAAGTTACCTTGTGGTGTCTGAAAGGGCAGCATAAAGCATACAAACACAACATTCTGCTGTCACCAATATAGGCTGGCTTGAAATATCCACTCTTTATTGTGAACTCTGAAAAGAGCAAGTCATCCATTTTCCCTTCGAGTTTGTCTTGAGAGTGTTTACTCCGAATCTTGAAATACCACCCCCACGGAACAATCAACTTAAAATCCTTTGAACCACTGACAGGTATATTAACTAAAAGTAGACCTATCATCAAACACTCCCTCAATGGCAAGCCATGTGGTAGGCACAGGGCCGCTGCAGTCTGATTGGGGCCCTGGTCAATATTGTGGTTGGGGGTGAGGGTGGGGGCATTTGGGATTTGCAAACACTTATGAACACGAACTACAATCTTTGTGTGTTTTATTAGTTAAAATGAAAAAGAAATAATACATTGGGTAAAACTAATAATAATAAACTATACTAATTATAATAAAACAATATTGCATCTTTCAAACACCAAAACAAATGTTTAAATGTATTATATCTGGCTGTGCTATGTAAGCTTTCTTTTAAGATCCTTAAAGGTTGTGCCACCTTGACTTCACTGAAGCAAAGTCCTCACTGTATATGCAAAAAGTGCAGGAGAAACAATTGGATATTGACTTGGTGTACTGATGATACACTCACAGAGGTATAGATGAGCATGACTGTGATGCCACTGATGTCCCCTCTAAAGCATCATCAGTGGATGGAGTTAAGAACTGCATCAATTAGAAAACAACATTATAATTTTTTAGAACAAACATATAATTTAGTCATTTGAATCCATCATTAAATTAAGTTTTATCATTGTCTTGACTAAAGACTGTACATTTTAAATGCAATTAAAATACCAATACAATAGTAACAATAACAGCATTTGTACAATTTCCCATTTATTTCTCGTTCTCTCCTTTTGATCCTCTCACTATGCTTTATCTACAAGAATAGTTCAGTGTTTAGTGGTCCTATATGTCTATTGTTTTTGTGTCAGCTGTAATAGAAATTTCCCTCGGGATTAATAAAGTAATTGTGTCTGTCTTATCTAGCCAAATGAATGTCTGTGTTTAACATGACTTTATCTATCATTTTCTTTGAAGAAGCTGGTTTACCTTGCCAAGCTTTCCCGTTGCTAGGATGGTGAATGATCTAGCTAAAAGAACACACATTTGTTCTTCTAATGTGTGAAAAAGACTAATGTATCCAGTCAGTCAGCCTACCTGTTTCCCTCTGTCTTTTCTCCTCCTTATTTTTTCTCTCTTCTCTGCACCTGATAGAAATCATTTTCATTGTCAGACTTCACGACATGTTACCTGCTTATTTTCATTCAATCTCTGCATGAAGGCGTGAGTGCATGGGGCGCTTGGGTAATATTGCAAATGAATGACGAGCTTGTTTGTATTTTTGGTTTGAAACCTCAACTGATCATGATGGTAGAATCTATGAAACAAAGTGGAGCTGTGCCCATCGTTGAGAGGCTCCCCATCAAAGACTTGGCCCTGGGCGACCCCCTGTAGCTGTGGCTGGTCCTGAGAAAGGAGAAACTGAGGGATCCTTCACTCTTGCTTAATTTCCCAAAGGCCAGAATTCATGCCAATGTCATTGCACAGTGTGCACGGAAATCCAACTTCCACCAGGCACTCACCAGTTGCGTGTCTGAGTGAGTGCATGTATGTTTGTGTATTCATGAGTGCTTATTAGTGTGTGTCTGTTTGTTTGTGTGCCCATGTGGTTTGTAGGACTTACTGTTTCTGACAGTTTGGCGAAACAACTTTACAGCACTTTACCATTTAAAATCCGATGTGTTAAGTGGTAAACGCTTAAGGCGTGAGAGTAGCAGCATGTCTGTCTGAGAACGTGCATGTGAATATTTCTGTTAGTATGTCTGTGGTTGTGAGCGTGTCGGTGTGGTTACTGTACATCTCTGCGTGTGTGTTTGGGTGTGTGTGTGTGTGTGTGTTTGTGTGTGATTAGTGATATCTAACAGAGAGACAGTCATGCCTTTTGACCAGATGGTCATACTTCACCCGACTGGCTCTGGTGCAAAAAAAGAGGATTCAAAAACATAAAAAAGAATGTAATATTTCTGTAAATGAGACGGGCTTAAGCAGCTGTGTGCCGGTGGAGAGAGCGGGGGAGGGGAGGGGAGGGGAGGGGAGGACAGGGAGGACAGGGATGAGGGAGAGAGGAGAGGATGATAGCAGTGGCATGGCACAGGCGTGCTATGTCCTCCTGGGGCTCTCCACTAAGTGGTTGCATCAAAACATGGCCTGTTTTATTTGGAATGAATTTGTGATACCGGTTACCTTTGGTTTAAAGCCGCTTTCTGAGGCCGTTTGTTGTAGATAAACGACCAGACTGCGTTTTTTGGGTGGAGGCTAGACAAACAGCTAGGTCATAGGCTTATTTAAAGGGTGGCGGGTTAAATACCGGCTCTGGAGAGAGGGGTTACTTATGATGTTGTGGTGTCTGCCTGGGATACCCAAAGGGTTTGATCTTCGCATAATATACAATGGGGCTGCCAGATTTAGGTTTAGAGCTTAGATAGGTGGCTATAAAGGGGGCAAGGTTTGTGAGATGTGTTTACACAGATGGGGTGGTGGGCATTTTCTTGTGCATATCGCGCGGAAAGTAGGTTGTATGCTGGTTGTTCTCAGTTAAAGGGGGAAGGAGTGGGGGAGTGTGTGTGTGTGTGTGTGTGTGTGGGGGGGGAGTGGGGGCGGGGGGGGGGGGGGGGGGGGGGGGGGGGGGGGGGGGGGGGGGGGGGGGGGGGGGGGGCGGGGGCTACAACCACCCATTATTCAAAGCGCAGCAGGCCACAGAGTGGTAAGCTATTAATAGAAGGGATTTGTCATCCACCCTACCAGATAGCCTTAATAATGCTTTCTGTGCCGTAATAAGCATCCAGTTTGCTGTCACTCCAGTGTTTTTGTTTTAATTAACTGGACTGGTGCCAGGCCTCTTTTCCTCTCTTATTGATTGAATTCCCAGAGATAATCATTTGGAATTAAGTGTCGGTTGTCTGTTTGTGCCTTTTCTTGGAATCAGGAAGTTCCCAAATATGGCATTGGGCTTAGCGATCCTGGCTATTAACCAAACCATCTTCTCTCTCCCTATTAAGCCATAATATCCCGCCCTCCATGTCAGTGTGGGAGTAAGTGGGAGTGAGAGTATGTGTGTGTGTGTGCGTGTTGTTTAATTCCACTCCTACTAAGGTCCGTCGTGGTCTCCGTTGTGACGTGATAAAGACATCTACTCTCAATTTGACCAGCTTAGCTGGTTGTCTGGCTACCTGGGCAGTATGCTGAGGGTTCGTTTGGTTTCTTGACCGAAAATGTATTCAGTACTGATCTTTTGAGTGTGTGTATATATGTGTGTGTGTGTGTGTATGTGTGTGTGTGTGTGTGTGTGTGCGTGTGCGTGTGTGTGTTTGCGTGTGTGTGTGTGTGTGTGTGTGTGTGTGTGTGTGTGTGTGTGTATGTGTGTGTGGGTGTGTGTGTATTTCATTACTGGTGTAAGCCATAACTTGGGATGGAGAGGAGTTTGAGGCATTGAGCTGTGCCCTTAGAGTGTATGTGTGTTAAAGGTTGTTCATATGGGTGTGCGAGCATCTTCGCGTTTTCGTTTTTTTTTTCCTTCATGTGTCTGAGTGCCAGGGACGGATTTGGGCCCCAGCTGCTCTGCGGAGGGTCCAGGCTGACAGTCTGCAGACACGCTCCGGTCAACATCAACAGCTTAAGACTGCTTTGCAAAGCCCTCATCTTGGGCTTCCAATCATCTTGTGTCGGGCATGTGTAAACTTAGGGAGCCTCCAGGGAACGCTGATGTTCTCGTACAGGCATAGTGTAACATTAAGTACTCTCAGTGATTGATAGAGCTGACAGGTTGGTTGGTTATGGGTGTCACTTGAACGGTATACTGTAGTGTGTTGTATATATTGGAACTATATATACTTTAACTATATACCATTTAAACCTGCTCAATGGATGTGGCTTGTTCAAGCAAAAGTGCATGTCCATGTCCATATTTTATTATGTTATTAATAACAATTTGTTATTTAATGTAATGTAAAATAAAATAAATGTTACCAAGTGCTGTAGATGTTATAACTGTATAAACAAAAGATACAATTATAAACCAAAGAAAAATAACAACAGACAACGTTACAAAATGTGGATCAGAAATCAAATATTTCTTGTGGGACAGATTTTCAATTTTTTTAAGATATTTAAATTGTTAGTTTAATTTTCTGCCACAGCCTCAAATATCATAGTATTTAATCATTTTGCCATTTGGATGCAGTTTATATCAATTATGTAATTACGTAGTAAATGAGCAATTACGCAATTTCTTGGTCGGAACAGGGAACATTTTCCCAGAATGATTATCCCAGCTGCTGCATTTGTATCTGTAGTATCATTGTGTACCTTCAGATGTGCATGTTTTTATTTATAGACCACTAATATGTGTGTGACTAATATGTAATTATGCCAGTGTTTTTCTTTCATACAATATACAGCATATGGAATCTATGGTTTTACCTTGAAAACACAGAGGTCACTGAGCCCTTGTATTCTGAGCACTTGCGTGGATGTGTGTCTGTTTGTGTGCTTGCACAGTATGTATTGCACATGGGTTTGAAATGGATGTTGCCCATTTACCCATGAACTGAACCGAACCTGAACTACCCATCTGACGTTCTGCCAAAATAATGGCCCAGCCACAACACAGCAGTGTTTGTGTATGGTTGCGTCAGATTTATGCAAACGTTTGGTTTTGAAATATTTGTCCAAACAAGGTTGCTAACAGAGGAGTGGTTTACAGGAGTAAAATCAAAATCAATGAAAGCTAAACAGACAAAGCACCAGAATATCACAGTCCACCCAGACATTTAGATACTAATAGATAAAAACAGACACGTATATGTGATCATGGGTCGTTATAGTTACACTGTAAAAAATGCCATGCGTAATTTACAGTAAATTCCTGGCCATGAAGTTGTCAATACTCAATTACCAGTAAATTACTGTAATTGGCTCTGATGGGAATGTACAGCTAGTAGTCAGGAACTTCTTTGCCAGTAAATTACTGTAATTGCCACTGATGTTAATTTATGGCTAGTTGTTGGCAACTTCATTGCCAGTAAATCACTGTATTTGCATCTGCGGTAAATTAGCAGTAATTTTTTTGGTCTGCTGCCTCATAGACCATACACAACTGTACTTGCCCATGCTGTGGATTTACAGCTAGAAGTTGAAAACATTATCGCTGGTAATTTACTGCTACATCCTTTGGCATGACTAGACCATAATATATTGCCAGCCATAAATAAAAGCCTCTTTCCACTTCCCCCAAAATCCTGACATTTTAACCGGAAGGCATTGCATTTCATAGTAACATACTTCAAAAAAGTATTTTACCACTCCTTTTATTGTTAAAATACGGTAACTCACTAGCCGATCGGAATGTACCCAGAATGCATTGCATTTCACAGTGAAGTTCAGCCAAATGCACTGTTGGAGGCAAGCAGAGTTGACGTGTTGTGCTCATCTTAACTTTACCTGTCGGCTTGGCAGCCCTCGGGTAGTCTGAGGTTAGACTGCCTTGACCTTGTGTGTGTGCATATTGGGGCTTGCTATAAGTGTAACAGCATTAATACATCTGTATGTGTGTGGGTATGTGCGCGCAAGCAGTGCGTGTCTGTGGCGGTTCGCTAGCCATCATGTTGATATTGGGAAAGAGATTCCCCGGATTATAGCACTGATCTCCCCAGTTTGCCGTAATCTGCTTAATAGGGTCAGAGCCGCTGCCTATGAAACACCTGCTCCAGAAGCAGCTGGACCTCCCACAAAATCACGGGGATTAAGGGTTTCAAATGGACAGGTAGTGATAGCGATTGACAGGGCAAAGTCTTAGCTACGAGACGAGGTGGGTGTCTGGTTGGTCAACATCAGCCATGGGAAATCTGGCTCTTATTTGCACCCTGGAGTTCGTCAATTGAAACGTTACAGGAATGCCAGCATGAAAAGTGATCAATAATTTACACTTCATTGTGGCTGATGTCCCAGTAGACATCAGCTTGTAATGCTTTGTACACAGAAGATAATGGATTAGTGCACACTTGTGTTGTGGCAATAGAGCAATTGCTTCAGCGTCATACTTGACCTCCGTGGCTTTAAAAGTCTTTGTGGTTCTATAAAGGCCATCAACAGTCTTCTTATGTGTCTAATCTCCAGCCACGGTTAACACAAAGGATAACATTAGAAGACTACCAGATGGAGGGCAATACATACACTGTTCGGGGGAATGGATATGACATAATAAGGGACTAACCCTGCTCAAACTGTGTGTGTGTGTGTGTGTGTGTGTGTGTGTGTGTGTGTGTGTGTGTATGTGTGTGTGTGCGTGTGTGTGTGTGTGTGTGTGTGTGTGTGTGTGTGTATGTGTGTGTGTGTGTGTGTGTGTGTGTGTGTGTGTGTGTGTGTGTGTGTGTGTGTGAGAGAGTGAATGAGTGAGTGTTTCTGTTGGAGGGCTCATGCATGTTTGTGAACACATTTGATATGTAGTGAGCCGGAAGCACAATCTTTAGTATCCTAAAGCTTCTGTAAGTCTTATCCACCTAGCAGGAAAAAGACATCCGTTATATGTACATATGAACATGTTCAAAACCGTATGCTTAAGCTACACAAGCATTAAGGTTACAGGAGAGCTTTATGGTTTATTAAAAGTAAGTATTAATAGCCAAATGTCTGGTCTGGGACAGACCGTCTGGTAGGCCAGCCAGAGGAGAATAGACTGAGCTTTGAGCTTTGTCTGAACATCTGGTCTGTTTAGCAGTTTATTCACATCGTTTTCATATTCTGCCCTTAAGCACATGCAAAAAAAATGTACAAAAAAACAAAAAACGCTGAAACAGCTGACACAAACGCTTTAAGTACCCTGAAACTAACTTTGACCTGCGGCACACTAAAGAAAACATTTGACTTTTCCACATTCAAAGGAACTAGTTTGTTAGTCTTATT
This sequence comes from Aplochiton taeniatus, assembly GCA_017639675.1. Taxonomy (NCBI): domain Eukaryota; kingdom Metazoa; phylum Chordata; class Actinopteri; order Galaxiiformes; family Galaxiidae; genus Aplochiton; species Aplochiton taeniatus. The sequence continues at coordinate 24,850,193 of CM030174.1, read as the reverse complement.
CTTTATGACTGCATTAAGATGAGTTTTCCTGTTCCTAATTAGTTGCTGTACCTACAGTGTGTTGTTGGGTAAGGTGTGCATGCGTGCGTGTGTGTGTGTGCATGCGTGTGTGTGTGTGTGTGTGTGTGTCTGCTTGCCCCATGGTGCTCCCCTGTGTATTAATAGCGGTAGAGTAAGAATAGTGGAGGTGCAGGAGATGGGGATGTTTGGGTACAGGACAGGGGCCCCAACCTTATAGAGTTCACACTCATAGTCCACAGCTGTCTCCATGGCCCGCCGTGTAAAGGTTGCCCCCCGTCAGTTCAACACCCTGGATCTGCTTCAGTGTGTGCAGCACCTACTCTTTTGATGTGTCAAGTTGTGGAAAACGACTAATTATGCGGTCTATTTTAATTGCTTGACAAAGAAAACATCACGCCTCAAAACTGGAGGGACAGTACCAAATGTCTATAGCCTATTTCGCCTTCATTTTGTCATTTTTTCATCTTTTTTCTGTTAACGGGTGTCAGTAATTATTTCAGTTTGAAGCCCCATTGAACCCATAATGAACCCCAAGTTGCCTTTTAGCCTAGCTTCTCTAATGGGTCTGATAATGATTTCATTAAAAACCCTTCACTCGAGCCTCAAAGCCTATTTGTTAAGCCTGCCCAACTCGGGATGTCTCACATGAATCATGCGGAAAGTGGGGACAATGACGTGCAAGATTCTGTGTGTGTGGTAGTGTCTGCACTTGACATATGGTTTGGTATAATATCTATAATGTTCATTACTTATCGTCCCATGCCTTGATAATGCAAGCGGGGGGTTTATAAATCCGGGAATGGAACACAAACCTGAACGCCATTCCACGCAGACAATAATCCACCCCAGGATATGACTTAACACACTGCACACAACCTCTGTAATTCTCAGTAATTATATAAGTGCTAGGGAGTGTAAACATGACGAAACAACGTAATTCACAGCACACATTCACATGGCATTTGAAAGCGCTATTACGACGATGTGAAATGCCCTTTCTCAGTGGCTTAAACGTTCGACGCACACAGGCCTTTTAGAGCTGCTTTATGGAGGCCCTGTCCTAAGGTCTGGAGGATTCATGATCCAGCCACTGCAGCCTTGACGTCGCAGCATCTCGGTGTTAGCATCTCGGTCTCTCTTCACTGAACCCATCCATATGTATGAGTTGGAAACGAGGGCGTAGCTCCCATAAACAGGCTCTCTTGCCGGCAGCAGGGGACGTGAGCTGATTCACCCAGCAGTGCGTCACGAAGGCTACGCACACAACCCCTGGGCCAGTCTCGTGCTGAGGTGGCGGGCAGAGGTGCCTGTGGCCTCGGTGTCGATGGCCGTGGACCCAGAGGTGGGCTCCCTCGTGACAGAGGCGCACGCAGTTGCCAGTGTGCGTACACGTTTTGACCGTTTCGTGTCATAAACATAAATCTGTAATGGTTGCTGCTCATTTGTTCTTACTTGTCAGTTTTTTTCTCAGACAGTCCTTTTTAAAAGGGAATGTCAGCAAGGGACAAGTTGTAGTCGCGGTGTAATGGCCATTATGATTCATGACACATAGAGCATTGAGCACATCGCCGAGTAATAGAGAGCCCGGGTTGTGCAGCGCTAACAGACTTGACATGTGATCGACCAAAATGGCCTCCGTGTTGAAACAAATCAGCACGCTTACTGTGTCACGGTGCCTCACTGTGCCACATCATGTGTGCGGGGGTGGGACAGTTTTACATTGTGATGACAGCGAAGTATGGCTGAGCATGTGTGTCCGTGTGGGCGAAGGCTGAGGGTGTCACTTCACTGGACGTGACAACAGGCTGTTTGTCACATAAAGCTTACAGGAACAGCCCCCCCCCCCCCCGCCCCCCCCTAGAGGTCAAAGATCAGCTTTTAGTGAACGTTTCAGGAATGGTGGGTATGGCAAGGAGAAAGTCTAGTACTAATGTGAATATTGTTTCGAGGATTTCACGTGAAACTGTACAATGGTGGTTGGTTGGTTGGAATAAAGAGGTTTTAATAGTAAAAATGAGAACGTTGCACATTCTGTTAGGCTCTGTTGTGCAAACTGTTAACACTGTTTTGGCTTTCACATTAAATAGAAACATACAATTGTTTGTGACTATGTTTGATTAATTTAGTCTTTTTGTCCGCAGCCTTGTCAGTCTCATAGGGATTGGTCACTAGCTGATTTCTTTGCTAATGCAGATCGATGACATTTTTAGGAGATTGAAGGAATTTGGAGCACATGGCGTTTTAAAGCACTTTTAAGACGATATAAATTGCCCTTTCCATGTGGCTTAAATGTTTGATAAACACCCTACTTCCTCCCTCTCTCTCTTACTCTCTTTACTCATTCCGTCTATCATCTTGTGTTGAAGTCTTTAAGGAAGTTGTCATACATTAAGTATTTAGAGTGCTTCTATCAGTGAGATAGGCCTGGGAAGAGATGGCGTGTGTGTGTGTGTGTGTGTGTGTGTGTGTGTGTGTCTCTTTGGCATGGTAAGTAAATCAGGCATGAAGAGATAAGTGTTCCAGTCTAGAAGTCATTGAGCACCTCTGATAGATGATACCTGGCCTAGCTCTCTCTCTCTCTCTCTCTCTCTTTCTCTCTCTCTCTCTCACTCACTCCTTCCGACAACAACAAACATACACACACATAAGCACACACACAAATAATCGCTAACTTACTGATTTTGGCGCTTCACACGTGGCCCATTAAGAGTACAATATTCAGTTTATAGGACCCCCAGGTATAGAATGGAGCATGAGAAGCATTGAGTGTGACAAATGACACTTGCATGTGTTGACAGCATGTGTTTCTCTCCTTGTCCTAGCACAGCACGACAAGAAACTTTGAAGAGGAGAACCCTACAGCCACAGTAAGGGACCTATTCATCTGTCTCTGTATATCTGTGGTGGTATTGTTTATTAAGTAAGTAGTATTGCAATTTATTTGTCAAGAGTTCAGTTTGAAAATGAAATATCAACAATAACAAATATATCCATTCTGTAAAACTTCTTATGGTACTTTTGGAACTTTAGAGACAGTCACAGCTATTTTTGTTCTTCTAGTGTGTGTGTGTGTGTGTGTGTGTGTGTGTGTGTGTGTGTGTGTGTGTGTGTGTGTGTGTTTGTCTTTGTCTGTTGGGCTTAGATCTAGTTTCTCTCTAGCATAAGGTTACCCCAAGTAGGTTGTGATGGATTAGCCATTCTGATTCTCCAAATGAGGAGGTGGCAGAATGGAGAAGGAGAGGCCAAGCTGTCACACACAGGGACACCCATCCATTTCTTTCGCTTTTCGCCTCTCGCTTCTCTCTTTCACGCCCACACACCCTTACAATTCCTTCACACGCGGAAGGTAAGCAAAAGGTTGGGTTTGTACAAAAGCATGCTTGTGCGTAGGTACGTGTATGTGCATGTACATTGACTGTATGTGTAGAAAAGCGTATGCAGTGGGCCATGTATGTTAGCCTGTTTATGTTACATCCAGAGTAAGGAAGTTGGTTATGGGCTGGTTGTATATTGTTCTGTAACTAACTTTACAGAAGAAATTCACAAAGAGGTAGACATTTATTCCAATCAGTAAGATCAGAATAACTCTTTATTTTGTTTCTAATCAAAACTTCATTGATCTTAACGCTGAATTGATATATGGCCGTTCAAGCCATCGTAGTTATTTTAAGCTACTGATGGATGTCTTTTTGTTTTGCTTTTTCATTCTAAGGAAAGGAGAAAGTTCAAATGACTCAGAGAGCATAATCATATCCTATTCTCAGGAGGCTGTTGAATAGCTGTTGTCTTCCCACATTTAGACGTGAGAGTTGCCTAACCTTAGTCAGGGAAGCCGTGTCTCGAGCGGCACGGCCCGGTAACAGACACTCCACTACATCGGCAACTGGATGCCTACGGTTGTGCCATTTCTCGTTGTTGCCGTCTGATTCTCACATCTTGACGTCACGCTAAACCTCAACGGTCCCTTTCTGCTTATGTCCCCTTCAGTACAGGCCGTACAATCGGTTCCTTTTTTGGGGTATTGCCGCTCAGAGTACACTGTCTTTTAGTCTTGTGTCACCTCTCCTCTCTCATTTTCTCAAGCTATTATCGTTCCCAGCCTGTCAGACCTTATCTATGGCTTTGTCTCTGTTTTTTTTTCTTCACCTCCTCCACATCTCCCTCATCCTTTTTGTTCAAACATGTGTCCTCCCAACAATTAGCATTTCATCCTCCCACCCTTCTCCTCCCGTCCCTCACCCCTCTCTCTCTCCGTCTTCGTCTATTTCTGCCTCTTCGAGTCTCCTTTGTCTGTCCGTGGCAGCAGTTGAAGGACTGACTCATTTCTGTAGTCCTCACTTAAACATCCGGGTTTAAGGCATCGCCACTCACACACACGCACACACGCTTCGTCATTCAGGTTGTTGCCCCTCTACTATCGGTTGTCACCATCAAATAATCAGTAGACACACTTTACACTTAGTTTCATGGAAAGCGTTGTCAAAAAGACTGGCCATAGATGGGAAGTGAAGCAGGTCAAAAGTGATCGTTCTGTCTAGCCGAGGGTAGACCCAAACACTATCACTGCGCAGCCAATGAATAATGCACTAATGTATGCAGAGCCCCAGTTACCTTACTCTACCTTCTCCACTCACATCCTGTTTCGGGGTCATAGGAATAATGAATAGGAAATGTGTGTGTGATAGCGTGTGTCTCAGATCTGTCTCTCTCTCTCGTCCCATCCCATACACACCCTCACATGCTCAGAAATACCCACACTCATGCACACGCACACACACAGAAACACACACACACCCACACACGCACTTTACTTTCTTTGCCAAACCTGCATCAACGCTCTAGCTCTCAGCCAGGAGCTTTAATTTCAAGTGACTGACAGCAAGTATAGTTAAAAGAGGTGTCAACAGATTGAATACCTGTCTATTGGTGGCATGCTAAGTGCTAAATGCTAAAGATAAATAGTTCTTCTTTACATTGGGTTAACCCTCCACCATTAGTCATTAACCATGATGCTCTATCAAATATGATTATGTCACACTATTTTCTTTGTACTCCTCTGTGTCTCAGTTGTCCTACCAGACAATTGCTCTTTGCCCTCATCTGTTCTCTCTATTTTGTTTTCCCACTGTCCCTCTGTCACAAGTCTCTTACTAAGTATTTACGGGTATCCATGGAAAAAAAGTCATGAACACATGACATGTTTTTATCATCCAATGACAAACACACATGCATTCTTACACCACACAAACACCACTACTACCCCCCCACCCCCACCCCCACCCCCCGCGCACACACGCACCCAGCCCCCTTTTGGCTCACGAACCACCACCCCCCCCCCCCCCCCCCCCCCCCCCCCCCCACACTCACACACAAGTACATACATGCCCACAAAGTACTCTCACACCTGCTCTCTTGTGTCTCTCTGTCTCTTTGCAGGCTCAGGAGAAGCAGGTTTAAGTAGCGGCCCTTTCAGCCTTTCCTGTCGACTACTCCTGAAGACTGGGGGCCACTAAGACCACCCCGGTGGCGCTGCTGACCCCCACCCTCATCCCCTCTCTCCCGTGCTTGACAAAGCTTTGGCCTGGGGTCCCGGGCCGGGCTCTGGCTGAGCTGCAGCCATGGAGGTGGCTCTGGTTGACTTTGAGAGCCTGGATGACATCAACACCAACCTGGAGGAGGAACCAGAAAACTACCCAGACGAGACCACCGTGCTCACCGTAGACATGCCGCCAGAGCCCAGCAGCCCCGGCAGCAACAGCCACTTCCACGCCTCCCAGGCCGGCCTCACCTCCACCCCCACGCACCACAGCTCGCTGCCCTGCCCTGTCTGGGAGGAGTCGTCCTCCTCCTCCCTCACCCAGCCGACCCAGACCCTGGGGCTACCTCAGTCCCCGACCATGGCCCGCCACGGCCGCAAGGGGCGCCCGAGCTGCGCCAGCATGATCTCCAACTGGAAGCTGCTGCTGAACAGCGAGGGCACCCGGGAGAGCGAGACCATCTTCAACCGGCTGGCCAAGGAATGCTGCGAGGACCTGTTTGTGGACAAGCGAGGGCTGGACGACGGCGACCAGAAAGTGATCATCAACATCGCCGGGCTTCGCTTTGAGACCCAGCTCAAGACGCTGGATCAGTTCCCCGAGACTCTCCTGGGCAACGCCATGAAACGGATGGACTACTTCGACCCCATGAGGAACGAGTACTTCTTCGACCGGAACCGGCCGAGCTTCGACGGGATTTTGTACTACTACCAGTCGGGCGGGAAGATTCGACGGCCGGCCAACGTCCCCCTGGACGTGTTCGCGGACGAAATCCTGTTTTACGAGCTGGGGAGCGAGGCCATGGAGCAGTTCCGGGAGGACGAGGGCTTCATCAAGGAGGTGGAGATCCCGCTTCCGAGCAACGAGATGCACCGGCAGTTCTGGCTGCTGTTCGAGTACCCCGAGAGCTCCAACGCGGCGCGGGGGGTGGCGCTGGTGTCCGTCTTCGTCATCGTCATCTCCATCATCATCTTCTGCATGGAGACTCTGCCAGAGTTCCGGGAGGAGATGGACCGCATCATGCCCACGGCCGTGCAGCCGTTCAACCAGTCGGGGGGAGTCTCCCCGAGCTCCTCGCCCAATAACGGCCCCTCCACCTTCTCGGATCCCTTCTTCTTCATCGAGACGGCCTGCATCGTGTGGTTCTTCTTCGAGCTGTGCGTGCGCTTCGTGGTGTGCCCCAGCAAGACGGAGTTCTTCCACAACCTCATGAACATCATCGACGTGGTGTCCATCATCCCCTACTTTGTCACCGTGGTCACGGAGCTGGTCAGCACGCCCGAGGAGAACTCGGGCCAGAACATGTCGCTGGCCATCCTGCGAATCATCCGCCTGGTGCGGGTGTTCCGCATCTTCAAGCTGTCGCGCCACTCCAAGGGGCTGCAGATCCTGGGCCAGACCCTGAAGGCCAGCATGCGGGAGCTGGGCCTGCTCATCTTCTTCCTCTTCATCGGCGTCATCCTCTTCTCCAGCGCCATCTACTTTGCCGAGGTGGACGAGCCTAACACGCAGTTCGTCAGCATCCCCGACGGCTTCTGGTGGGCTGTGGTCACCATGACGACGGTGGGCTACGGGGACATGTGTCCGATCACCATGGGGGGTAAGATGGTGGGCACCCTCTGCGCCATCGCCGGCGTGCTGACCATCGCCCTGCCCGTGCCCGTCATCGTCTCCAACTTCAACTACTTCTACCACCGGGAGACGGAGGCGGAGGATAAGCAGCCACTAGCTGATGCCGTGGAGCTGGCCATGAAGACTGATACAGAGACCAAACTGGCCAGCAGCAGTTCCCTCAATAAAGCCAATGGCACCTGGCTGAGTGAGAGTAAATACTCCGGCCTATGAGCCGGCAGGGACAACAGAAGAGAGAAACACAAAGACACGACAGTGGACTAAACAGAGGATATTTTCGTCGTAAACAGCAGACTTGGACAGATTGTATCGACAAATAGGATGTTCAGATGTTTTTGCATAACCACTCGATGACATCTTGACGTTATCTGATTATTAACAGGTTATGTTTTATAATGATGTCCCGAAGGGACCACTCTTACCTCTGTTTTTGGCAAAATACAAATTTGTAACCACAAATCATAGTGTGACAAATAATCAATATAATATATATCATGTAAATAGTGAAAGTCGATACATAGGTGCAAAGAGCTAGGTTTGGCCGGCGTATCAGCTTAACCCCACATACCACTTCAATTGTATTGAAAAGCACTTGTCCATGTTTCCTCAGAAATATATTGGACCATTAAATCCCACAATGCCTAACCTGTCATACATTTTCCCTTTCATATCAGCATAACTATCTACCACTTCAATTGCATAACAAGATATCCACATTTCCTTCGAAATATATTCACTTGTCATTTCCCATATTGCTTTTCTGTAAAAACTGTGTTAACTTTGAGCTAAGTTTATTTTTGCATTGGTACATAATGTGCATTTACTTACATGAATAGGTCTGTTATAGTGTATTTATTCAAGGTTAATATAATTTATCGTTATATCATTATACCTATTTATTATTTATTAATATAAGTGATGACATCATCGTCAGCTTCCTCATTCTTAAAGTCTGTTTTGATACTGAGTGCCTTCAATTATGTTAAAGAAATATATTCTCGACGGGATCGCCATAAAATGTAAATTTGTTGATAATGTACTTTCCGGGATGTGCGTTTGGTGTCGATTGATCTTCTTTTCTGGGAACTTTGCCATACTGAGTGTTGCCCATTATAATTTAAACGCGGCGCAGTGCAATTTAGATTTGTTTCAGATCATTTGGGTTTATTCTCGTATAGAACTAGTTGCAACTTCAGCAACGCTTGTGGTCACCCCCTTCCCAAATGCACAGGATGATGCCAATGTGCACGGTTTCCCAAACAAAGCAGGACGTTGTGAGACTGTTATTAGATGCTCAGAGAAAAAGAGAGGAAAAGTAAAGAAGCCAAAGACGGAAGTCAACTAAAGGAAGAGGAAAAAATTGAACAAACAGACTGTTGCCAAGGTGTCCTAAGGTAAAGAAATGTATAGGTTTGATGGTGGTATACTGTATCAGTAATATCTTTCTTTTTTTCTTGCTCCAACCTAATGTGTAAATTACATTGATACTTTTGGAAAAAATTATATCTAGAAATGCAATGTATGTACAGGAAAATTCTTAGATTAAAATGTCTTTAATGTAAAACAAATTAGGCAATATCACCTAGTAGTCATGTTAAGAGATGTGTCGCTTAATACTGCTTTACGTAGCTGTTGGATATAAAATAATGAATGAACGTGTTTCAAAGGTCTCTGGGGTGATTGCAGAGAGATAACGAACCAAAATGTGTTTTCAATGGGGTTGTAAGATCCTAGGATGATGGAACGTGCTCGTTATATACAGGCTTGTCTATCCATTCATTTTAAACATTGATATCAAAGGAATAACATGATATTGATCTGACAGCAATGTTCTGGACATATTAGCATAAAGAGCATACTGATTTAAAGGCCTTTGGGAAATTCTGTCGGGTTGTTCTTTATCTGGAGCGCCTGTGAGAAGATCAGTGTTGCCTTGGCTATGTGTTGGTGTACTACTGAAGACAAGGTGAAGACCTGGTTTAAATCCATTACAGACTCTGGTGGTTCACACGATGGAGGCCATTACATTGTATGAACAAATACGTTCAGTGTTTATTATTCCACTGCAGTATGCAACATATTGCAGATGAAATACATCCTGTGTTTTAAAGCAAAGTTGTCTGGTGTGTCTTAATCTTTGGAACTTAACGTTATTGTACGGTTGTTTAATGTAATTTGGATACGTTTTTGTGTCTATTTTTGAATGTTAGTCTAAGTGTGTGTGTGTGTGTGTGTGTGTGTGTGAGACGAGGACTGCAACGTCTACCAACATTTTGGTGAAACCCCATGGTATGGAAACCCCAACAGCTATCCCTGCTACATAAATCTTCCGTCATGACTATCAGTAACCTGTCTCTGCTTTCACTGTAACTTTAGATCATCCCAGGCCCGCATGCACACACACGCTAACACAGCCGAGGCCAACGGATCCAGGTCACACCAGCGAGACTTGGCCAGTCTAGGGCCAGTGTCCGTGGAAGCGGTGTGTGCAAGCCATAGCAAGAAAGTTCTCCAGGGCGCGAGTTGTTTAAGTTATCATTTTGACCGTGCCATCCTCACTTTCTCTGTGCTGTGATAGTGCTGCTCTGTTCCCTGAGTGGATTTACATCCACCACATTGCAGCCATAGTTTAAAAGAAAATAGCCTTCAGACATATTTGGATAGTTTTGACAATAGAGTTCTGTTTTGGTTAAAGGTAGCAGCTAGATAAGTGAGATTAGTGATTTTCTACAGCACCTGTTCAATACTTTCGTTCCATACATAAGACAAGCATCAACTTTTGCGTCGGCTGCTCCTGTTGAGTCGAAGCTGTTTTTGTTTTTCTCAGTCTTGCAATAATCTGAATGGTTCTGGCGGGGAGGGAGAGGTGATTAAGACTGTCAGCTCTATCAGCACTTCCAAACAGATGTTGTCAGGTTGTCTTTGCAGCTCACAATACATGAAGTGCATTCATGTGTGTGTGTGTGTGTGTGTGTGTGTGTGTGTGTATGCACGTTTTGTTTGTGTGCGTGAAGGTACAGGTGAGAGAGCAAGAGTAAGTAAAAAAAACTAGGGAGTCATGTACATGAACGTGCATACGTATGTTTTTCTATGCTCCTGCTCTTAAACTAAGCTGGAATCTGGTAGCGTCGGATCAAATTCAGTAACAAACAGCAACAGATTGGCGGCCTTCTGATTATCTAATCAAGTCGTCCTCCTAAATTAAGAGCGAAGTTGATTAAATGACGAGAGGCTGTCCTGTCCTGTGCTGAAGACTGGCCTTCCCTGCAAAGTATCTACCTCAAGACAGGAAAATGGGCATCTTCCCCGTCTTATCATCTACACTCATTAACGTCTTCCTTCCAAACTGACTTCCATGTACCGTACTTCAAATGAATGAAGGTCCTTTAATAACTGCTCCAGAGGACTATGTGGATGTCATGATATTGTTAGAATGTTTTGTTAAGTATATTTTGGTCCTTTTAAAGACCTTTTTTTTATACACCTAACTCAAAGTGAGTGTTGATTACCTTTATGGAAGTATCGAAACGCAGTAGTTTACTACAATACTAAAATGCACCTTGTTGGGAAAACAGTCAAATAAAACCCTTAGCCCTACTGAACATTGATATAAGCTTATTTCCCAAGTTAATTAGCATTTTTTCACTTTGCACAAACTGACTGAAACAATTACCCATACCTGCTGATCGGTAAATCCTGCATACAATAGACTTCCTACTACAAATCTCCTTTTTCCAATTATTTTACATGATATGAAATTTTCATGTTTAAGCCACAATCAAAAGTCAGTGCACTAATTACATTATATATGTTGAACTCATCCTGCGGGATTTTGTGGGAAGAAGCTCATTGTAGGGCTCACAAACGGGGAGAGTGGCCCTCAAAACTTATGTCTTGAGGAAGGTCTGGGATACAGGCCTACCACTGTTCTAGTAGGATATAATAATCAATGTATGAGTAAGTGCACAGAAACTATGGGCCAATGACGGTTCATCTCACACAAGATACTGGTTGAAGTGATATGACCCAACTGGTGGATGTGGGTCTGCTGGCTTGGAATCGCTCATGGCTGGCAGATGAGTGCAATGGATGAGTTGAAGGAAACCTTCAGAACCCAATTCAGACTACTCTCCTCCCTCTATTTTCTTTAACCACGTCAGAGATTGTAACAGAGGTGTGGTACAATAGTTACTGTGTTTATCAGTTTTGGAAAACAAAAGAATCTCCATGTTTGCATTCAGGTTGGTTCAAGGCTAGGAAAAAGATTCAGCAAATTCAGCTAGACGCGGTCATGTAAAAGATTTAGCGCAAAGCTAAACATTTTGTCAACTTGTACATTTTAACCATGTCAATTATGCTGAATTACCATAACATTTGTTTTACCTAGTCTGCTATTTGCGGCATTATGTGTTGGAACGCTGTAGATGACACGGTTACCACACTACTGAAATACACCTTGTGGAGAAAGAAAAACGAAATAAAATGATTGGCTGACCAAACGTGGATATTAGCATATTTCCCAATTCACTTTGCCTATATTTCCACTTTGCATAAACTAAAACAAACAATTACCAATACCTGCTGATCCGTAAATTCTGCATACAACAGACTTACTTTTAAAAATCTCCTGTTTTCAATTATTTTACATGATAAGACACATGACTAAAACATCATGTTGATGCCGTGATCAAAGGTCAGTGTGTGAATTTCATTATATTTATGAAAGTCAGCCGCCTTGTTGCTTGTGTGGGAGGAAGCTCATTGTAGAGATCACAAACTGGGTGTGAGTCACTCTAATCTTCACCTTGGGGAAGGTCTGAGACAAGAGCCTGTCATTGTCCTAGCAGGGCATCATCCTCAATGGATGAGTGAGTGCACAGAAACTATGGGCCAAAGTGGGCTCTTCTCACACAAGATACTGGTTGAAGAGATATGACTCAATTAGTGGATGTGGGCCCACTGGCTTGGAATCGCTCATGGCTGGCAGATGAGTGCAATGGATGAGTTGAAGGAAACCTTCAGAACCCAATTCAGACTACTCTCCTCCCTCTATTTTCTTTAACCACGTCAGAGATTGTAACAGAGGTGTGGTACAATAGTTACTGTGTTTATCAGTTTTGGAAAACGAAAAGAATCTCCATGTTTGCATTCAGGTTGGTTCAAGGCTAGGAAAAAGATTCAGCAAATTCAGCTAGACGCGGTCATGTAAAAGATTTAGCGCAAAGCTAAACATTTTGTCAACTTGTACATTTTAACCATGTTAGTTATGCTGAATTACCATAACATTTGTTTTACCTAGTCTGCTATTTGCGGCATTATGTGTTGGAACGCTGTAGATGACACGGTTACCACACTACTGAAATACACCTTGTGGAGAAAGAAAAACGAAATAAAATGATTGGCTGACCAAACGTGGATATTAGCATATTTCCCAATTCACTTTGCCTATATTTCCACTTTGCATAAACTAAAACAAACAATTACCAATACCTGCTGATCCGTAAATTCTGCATACAACAGACTTACTTTTACAAATCTCCTGTTTTCAATTATTTTACATGATAAGACACATGACTAAAACATCATGTTGATGCCGTGATCAAAGGTCAGTGTGTGAATTTCATTATATTTATGAAAGTCAGCCGCCTTGTTGCTTGTGTGGGAGGAAGCTCATTGTAGAGATCACAAACTGAGTGTGAGTCACTCCAATCTTCACCTTGGGGAAGGTCTGAGACAAGAGCCTGTCATTGTCCTAGCAGGGCATCATCCTCAATGGATGAGTGAGTGCACAGAAACTATGGGCCAAAGTGGGCTCTTCTCACACAAGATACTGGTTGAAGAGATATGACTCAATTAGTGGATGTGGGCCCACTGGCTTGGAAGCGCTCATGGCTGGCAGATGAGTGCAATGGATGAGTTGAAGGAAACCTTCAGAACCCAATTCAGACTACTCTCCTCCCTCTATTTTCTTTAACCACGTCAGAGATTGTAACAGAGGTGTGGTACAATAGTTACTGTGTTTATCAGTTTTGGAAAACAAAAGAATCTCCATGTTTGCATTCAGGTTGGTTCAAGGCTAGGAAAAAGATTCAGCAAATTCCTCTAGAAGCGTTCATGTAAAAGATTTAGCGCAAAGCTAAACATTTTGTCAACTTGTACATTTTAACCATGTCAATTATGCTGAATTACCATAACATTTGTTTTACCTAGTCTGCTATTTGCGGCATTATGTGTTGGAACGCTGTAGATGACACGGTTACCACACTACTGAAATACACCTTGTGGAGAAAGAAAAACGAAATAAAATGATTGGCTGACCAAACGTGGATATTAGCATATTTCCCAATTCACTTTGCCTATATTTCCACTTTGCATAAACTAAAACAAACAATTACCAATACCTGCTGATCCGTAAATTCTGCATACAACAGACTTACTTTTACAAATCTCCTGTTTTCAATTATTTTACATGATAAGACACATGACTAAAACATCATGTTGCTGCCGTTATCAAAGGTCAGTGTGTGAATTTCATTATATTTATGAAAGTCAGCCGCCTTGTTGCTTGTGTGGGAGGAAGCTCATTGTAGAGATCACAAACTGAGTGTGAGTCACTCTAATCTTCACCTTGGGGAAGGTCTGAGACAAGAGCCTGTCATTGTCCTAGCAGGGCATCATCCTCAATGGATGAGTGAGTGCACAGAAACTATGGGCCAAAGTGGGCTCTTCTCACACAAGATGCTGGTTGAAGAGATATGACTCAATTAGTGGATGTGGGCCCACTGGCTTGGAATCGCTCATGGCTGGCAGATGAGTGCAATGGATGAGTTGAAGGAAACCTTCAGAACCCAATTCAGACTACTCTCCTCCCTCTATTTTCTTTAACCACGTCAGAGATTGTAACAGAGGTGTGGTACAATAGTTACTGTGTTTATCAGTTTTGGAAAACGAAAAGAATCTCCATGTTTGCATTCAGGTTGGTTCAAGGCTAGGAAAAAGATTCAGCAAATTCAGCTAGACGCGGTCATGTAAAAGATTTAGCGCAAAGCTAAACATTTTGTCAACTTGTACATTTTAACCATGTTAGTTATGCTGAATTACCATAACATTTGTTTTACCTAGTCTGCTATTTGCGGCATTATGTGTTGGAACGCTGTAGATGACACGGTTACCACACTACTGAAATACACCTTGTGGAGAAAGAAAAACGAAATAAAATGATTGGCTGACCAAACGTGGATATTAGCATATTTCCCAATTCACTTTGCCTATATTTCCACTTTGCATAAACTAAAACAAACAATTACCAATACCTGCTGATCCGTAAATTCTGCATACAACAGACTTACTTTTAAAAATCTCCTGTTTTCAATTATTTTACATGATAAGACACATGACTAAAACATCATGTTGATGCCGTGATCAAAGGTCAGTGTGTGAATTTCATTATATTTATGAAAGTCAGCCGCCTTGTTGCTTGTGTGGGAGGAAGCTCATTGTAGAGATCACAAACTGAGTGTGAGTCACTCTAATCTTCACCTTGGGGAAGGTCTGAGACAAGAGCCTGTCATTGTCCTAGCAGGGCATCATCCTCAATGGATGAGTGAGTGCACAGAAACTATGGGCCAAAGTGGGCTCTTCTCACACAAGATACTGGTTGAAGAGATATGACTCAATTAGTGGATGTGGGCCCACTGGCTTGGAATCGCTCATGGCTGGCAGATGAGTGCAATGGATGAGTTGAAGGAAACCTTCAGAACCCAATTCAGACTACTCTCCTCCCTCTATTTTCTTTAACCACGTCAGAGATTGTAACAGAGGTGTGGTACAATAGTTACTGTGTTTATCAGTTTTGGAAAACGAAAAGAATCTCCATGTTTGCATTCAGGTTGGTTCAAGGCTAGGAAAAAGATTCAGCAAATTCCTCTAGAAGCGTTCATGTAAAAGATTTAGCGCAAAGCTAAACATTTTGTCAACTTGTACATTTTAACCATGTCAATTATGCTGAATTACCATAACATTTGTTTTACCTAGTCTGCTATTTCGGCATTATGTGTTGGAACGCTGTAGTTGACACGTTCAGAAACTTTCAGAACCCAATTCAGCCTACTCTACTCCCTTGTGGCTAAAAAAGCTAATTTAAACTCTTATCCGACCAAACATGGATATTAGCATATTTCCGAATTCACTTTTTACCAATACCTGCAGATCCGTAATTCCTGCATACAATAGACGTACTTCTACAAATCTCCTTTTTTCCAATAATTTTACATGATTTAACATGAGACCAAAACATCATGTTAATGTCGTGATCAAAGGTCAGTGTGTGAATTTCATTATATATATCAAAGTCATCCTCCTTGTCATAAGTGTGGGAGGAAGCTCATTGTAGAGATCACAAACTGAGTGTGTCACTCTAATCTTCACCTTGGGGAAAGCCTGAGACAAGAGCCTGTCACTGTTCTAGCAGGCCATAATCCTCAATGGATGGATGTGTGAGTGAGTGAGTGCACAGAAACTGTGGGCTCTTCTCACACGTTTTGTTAGGGAAAGCATCCACCAAATACAACACTAGGGGGCAATAATGCTTACAGAATACAGTATATATAACATTTAATTTAATAATGTTAAATCTATCGGCCAACCAAACATTATTGCTGTTACCTTGTTACTCATTTCCCAACTCTCAACCTTTTCTTGACCAATCCATTACCTAAGACCTGCCCCCACTGACACAAACATGCACGCACACACGCACGCATGCACACGCACACGCACACACACACACACACACACACACACACACATACAGCAGAGTACATGATTATCTGACACAGCAGCAACAGACATAGACTTTGTCTTTGTATCACATACCGTACGCATCACATCCAAGACTAACCCCAAGGCCAGACTCTCCAAGCTCTTTCCTCTATTCCCCTGTCACTCATTCTTTCCCCCTCTGTCACCTTCTAGCTGCCACTGCCCCGTGGAACTTTCCATCAAAGCCTCTTGTTAAAGATGAAACACACTCATGCATCTTTAAACACTTTACAGGATTCTTCCAGTGTGCAATGTCAGACCTGTGGTAAGGCACACGCACACACCCTCACACCCTCACACTCACACACACGCCCGCTCGCACGCACGCACGCACGCACGCATGCACACACACACACACACACACACACACACACACACACACACACACACACACACACACACACAGGCCCTGTCAACAGTCTTATACCACTCACCCAGAAATAGGCAATGAAAGGGAAAAAAATTGAATCCTCATCTGACCTCACACTGGCGGTTTATCTACTTACAGGTCTGTTTATCACTGTCTGTTTGTGTGGGCACACGCATTTTTCTCTTTTATCTGTGTCTCTGAGAGAAGTATAGTGAGGATTAAACAAAGCCAGCGAGAGAAAACAATGTGTGTGTGTGTGTGTGTGTGTGTGTGTGTATGTGTCTTTCTGTGTATAGTACCTGTGTTTCTTTGGGTGTATGTGTATTCATGTTTGTATCTGTATCTGCAAGTGAGCAAACAGGTTATGCCCATATCCTCCAACCAGACGAAATTCAAAAAGCAGACCCACAGTAGAACGATGAGGTACACACCTGCTGCCACCCAGGCCTCTCTTTGCTTTCCCATTAAAGACCTTACTTGTTATGTCGGCATGAAATTATGTGAACTGGTACCCTCAGCAGAGGATGGACATAGATTGTTGAGCTGAAAAACAAATGGTTTGCTTAACATTTGTAAATCGTCTTCATGGGCTGGTCAATGGTGATCTCCACTCTTGGTTTGACTGGCACATAAAACCTAGAACCTAGAACAACAGGTTTAGAATGATCAGAATGTCGTATACTTTTATAATTTAAATAAATATTATTTATATAACAATGATAAACAGCCCTCATAACATGCACAGAACCAAATCAATGATACCTTACATGTATATACAGTAAGTCCCAGAAGGAGGGTCTATGGAAAGTTATTGTAGTAGTGAATGTGCGCGTATGTGGGTGACCGTGCACGCAGGCACACACACACACACACACACACACGCACACATCAAGTGCACGTATGTGTGTCTTTGTGTGTGTGTGCGTGTGTGTGCCTGTGCCTGTGTATTTTATATATATAGCATATGTGTAGCGGATGGAAAAGATGCAATCTAGAGCTATCTGTGCATATTGGAGCGAGTCAGTTGCCCTCGGTAGCCATGTAAAATATGGGTCACAGTTAAAAGGCTAGTCTTCAGCTGACTGACTTCGGGGAATACACACTCACACACTTTGTCTGATGGCTGCCACTCTCTGTGCTAATGCCATAAGTCGGGGTTTTACAGAGTACACGGAGCACTCTAATGCGTTAAAACCCATCTTGAGTGTGCATGTAACTTGCATGTTACGCTTGTGTGCAGGTGTACACATAACATACACACACACACTCACACACACACACACACACACACACACACACACA
The DNA here is from genome assembly GCA_017639675.1 of Aplochiton taeniatus. Classification (NCBI taxonomy): domain Eukaryota; kingdom Metazoa; phylum Chordata; class Actinopteri; order Galaxiiformes; family Galaxiidae; genus Aplochiton; species Aplochiton taeniatus. The sequence goes on along the minus strand of CM030174.1, from coordinate 24,832,511 downwards.
CACACACACACACATACACACACACACACACTCACACACACACACACACAATGTGGAGCTCAGTAAAACAGTGAGTAGCAAACAGATGCTCATGACTGACACGTCTGAGGGGGATAATAACCATAGCAAAATCAGTTCAGTTCGACCTTGTCTGGGACACCGCAGACAGAGAGATGCACACAAACACACACACGCACGCACGCACACACGTGCACACACTCACATACACTGTCAACAGTGTTATGCCACTCACCTAGAAACAGGCAATGAAAGGGAAAAAAAATTGAATCCTCATCTGACCTCAACACACAGCAAAGGGATGTGAGGGAGATTGACACCAGTGGGCTGGCTCACCAGGATAACCAGTCCATAGGGCAGACACGCTACCTTGGTTCAGTCTCACATAGGATGCCCTCTGTCACACCTTACACCTAGCCTTACGCCTCTGCTTTCCATGACACTTCAGTCAACTCTCCGGTGCCTGTTGAACATTGAGCTGTCCTAAGAGTGTTTAAGGCATCGTCTGTGTACCGTCTATGTATCTTCCAATTAACAAGGGTACTGTGGTGATCTTATTGCAAGTTCCCAGCCCTCGGCCTCCCCTTTCCCCTCCTTCTCCCCTTCCGACACCAGAAGCCCTCTCCGTTGTCCCCTGGCCTCCCCTGGCCTCCCCTGGCCCTCTTGCCTCTCTCTCGTCATGCATTTTTTAGAAGCCTGGGTCTCAAAGCAGTCGGCGGTGGCCTTCTCCAGACGTTTAACATTTGATAGCGCAGTGCTTTGTCCCTCTCACTCTAAGTGGCGCCACACACACACACACACACACGCATGCAAGCACGCACACACACACACACACACACACACACACACACACACACACACACAGACACACAGACACACACACACACACACACACACACACACACACAGACACACACACACACACACACACACACACACACACGCATCCACAGCCTTTTTGAAGATGTCCATTCTCTAAACAGTTTGTGAGTGATGCGTGTCAAGAGTTTGACACCGTCTCGGACGGAGAAACCCGGCTTGTTCTGATTATCATGCAGCACGTCGGCCCCGCCTCTCTGAAAGGTCACCACCTCGTCTTCTTTTCCTATCATCCCTCCATCTTCATCGATCCAGAGGACTGAGGCGCTGACATTCTAGCGTTGGGGCATGCAGCCCTTCCATTGGCTCCTGATGCCCAAACAGGTTTTGTGCACCCTGTTGCTTGGCGGATTAGTTCGAAAAGGTCATGCTCTATCCACGATGTCATTATCAAAGGGGCAAGTGCCAACCAGTTAAAGCTTCTTCTTTTTATTTTTGTAAACGTCCATCATTTCCTCAAACTTTATTATTTTTTTTGTCCTCTCCATAGCTCTAAATGCCACGTCCCTCTTTAAAATATGTGTCTGTATTGTGGGGTTGCAAGAGTGCACAGGTATTGATGTGCAGATTTTAAATATTTAGATGTAATCAGAGCATTATGTCTATTTACAGTAAAGTTATGATTTCCTTATTAATATAGCGGGTGTAGGAGAAACAGATAAAGACATTATGGGCTGATCATAATAAAAGTTAATACAATACCTGCTTCTCAATCCAGCACTATTCCAGGCTTAAGAAGTGACAAACTGTTTAACATTGGGATGAAATCAGATTTGGTCAATGACAGGTTTTCATTCTTGGGGATTAAGCAACTCTCGTTTTTGCCTCGTGCAAACGAGAGTAGAAAAGAGTTTTGTGTTATGTGTTTCCCCATTAGCACCCAATAGCAGTGCCACGGACAGCTGGTGCATGGCAAACTGGCTGAAGGGCTACAGCAGCAGATGTGTCTGTTATTTATCTGTGTGATCCAAACAGTCATTATATAACAGGATCCATTTCCCAGTAACAAAGTAACCATCCCTTGCAAATATGTTAATGATGTGTCCGGACGTTTGTTCTATTTTGAGTTTGGACAAACAGTACATATTGTAACATGGGGGTAGCAGGTCTTTGATTCAGAGTTACATCCCACTTGATTAATAATAATTAAATTATCAATAATTTCTGCCTTGATAAGGCATTTTATACTTTGTCATCTTGTCCGAGGAAAGGCACATTTTTACAGAATGAATCAGGAGGGATCGAGGAAGATTACATTTCAATATAGAAAACGTATTATATAGACACTTGAGCATTATTATTGAGTGAGAGGTTTATGTGTTTTCCCTTGGGTGATAGACTATGTGTTTCTCAATGGCAGCTCACGAAAAGGTCAACCAGCATCCAGCGCAACTACTCCAAAAGCTTATCCTGCCTGTGCCACCGTGTGGCCATGTTAAGTTACTGCAAAATAATCTAAATGACTGCGTTAGCATGTGGCAGGTGTAAGGTCTGCAACTAAACCAGTATTTTTACAGCTCAATTTAGACACATCTCTAATTTGGGGTTAATTCAACTGATTGCACATCATTATCTTTAAGTCTGTATAGTATGTTAACTAGAAAGACTATTGGTTGGGGCAAGTCAAAGCATTCTCTCTAGAGAGATTCAATTTTGACCACCCGGAAATAAAGACAGTTTGCGTGTGTCTGGCATGGTGTCTCCAGTATCAATACAGTCATAGAAAATATTCTAAGAATTCGGGGAATTGATTAGCTCTGCTTTTAGCTTTGGATTTTCCATGAGGAGAAATGTCAGGACAGTTAAGGAAAGGACAGGAGTGAAAGGCTTTGCTGTTGCAAATTCACATCACAGGACCAGACACTTTCTGTGCTCTAAAAATTGAATTAGACCCTGGTTGCACTGGAACCGCTAATAATTCACCCTGATGAACAAGACCTGTTGTTTAGGTTTGAAGTGATAACCAGGGTCCAGTTGTTCAGATCGTAATCTGATCAGATTTTGGCCATCGGATTGGATCACATCTTGAAAACCGGTTGTTAAAAAGAAAGAAAGAAAAAAAAAAAAAGATTCTGAAATTGAAATCGACCACCTGATCTAATCTCGGTTTTGATCTGCATCAAACCTATAACCTATAACCTATCGCACATAGCTGTCAATGTAAAAACTTACTTCATTTATTACTTTGAATTGACACAGTCACACAGTCAAAAGTCAAAAGGAGTTTCTAGCAGTTGTATCCCTTATTACTCTTACCAACCTACTGCAAACCAAAGCCAGACTTGAGATCTGCCTCCTACAAGCACAGCTTCAAACTGAAGAACTCTGAATGTTCTTTATTTCGTAACTATTAAACAATTAGCCTTGTTTTGATTTAAAATGTATGTTCTAAATATTCAAAATATATTTGCGAATAATGTATATGTATTTGTTTTTGTTTATTTGTTGTGGTTCAGAGGGGGGGTCTGACTGTTGAAAAGAAATTGGAAATGGAAAGGGATATTTGTAAAAAGTAAACAGAAATCTCTCACATTTAAAGTGTCCCGACGACAGTTACTTTACCTGTTGTTATTTACATAGTTAGTAGCCAACACTTTTGACATGTAGCCCCATTTGGAACACTGGAAATCCAAATTTGGTCATCTAGAAAAGTTTGGTTCACCCTGACTAGATAATCCAATGTTGCTTTGAAGAACCGGAACAATATAGGATACAAAATATGGGACTTCCAAATCTTAATCATTCTGATCCAGATTAAAACTTTTGAACAATTGGGCCCAGCTGATTTGTGATCAGATTTGTATAAATACAGCCACATGAATTCACAGACAGTAAACTTCCAAGTATTGCAAGATGTTTATTTCCATGTCACACGCATGCATGAACTGTTGTCATCAAAATAATACAGCAATTCATTTTGAACATCTTTCACAAATGATAAGATGAACTGAAACTGATTAACTTGAAGGAAATGCCAACATGCTTTGCTCAAATTGTGTATAACAGTCAAGGATTTAGCTTTGCATAAGTTTGTCTTGTGTGATTAGTTGAATTCTACTCTGAAACTAAATACATTTGAACATTTAAATAGTAGAGATGGCAAATTATTAATCACAACAATTTTTTATTAAAAGACTGACCATGGGTAATCCAGATTTAGGTTGCTGGTGGTAATTTAATAGGGTATCTCGTGAAAGTGATACAGTCCAAAAGATACAGTTCAAATGCGACAGAATATTTGAAAACTGCAGGCTATGGGTTGTTTCCAATTGTACTAAAAGTACATCCATGATTGTATGACATTTTTAAGCATACATTGACAGTGGCTAATTTCCCTAAGGCTAACCAAGAGTTGTCCACTGAAAGAATGAAAGAAAAGTCTACTTACGATAGGCATTGGATTAACTTTAGTAAGATAGGATTTTAATATCCCGTTATAATAATTTGCCTTACGGTATCCCCCATAGGCTTCAAGTCAAACGGTTAGCATTTTAACTGGAAAATGTGCCTACTCAAAAACAGCACACATGGGTGTAAAAACTATCTGCGTGATTCAGGACAATTCAGGGAGAGATGGAAATAAGGTTAACCATCCAGAATGCAGTGTGGCTCTGGACCTGTCCAAGAGTAGTGAAATGTTGTGGCCTTAAGATGTTTATCAGCTCGAAATCTATTCTATTATAGGTGTTAACTGGTCAGGATTACGTAAGATGCTTCTCATTTTTGGACCCGAGTCTCAGAAATCAATGTGTTCCCTGATCTGTTTCCATAGCTAGACCAGTTTATCCTTATGGGGTGGGGCATTATTCTGCTGAAACCAAAATGTTTTCAGGCAGATGCTGTTGCTGTGAAGGCATGCAACTAATTGGGGATGATGTTGAAATGTCAAGTCGTAGTCAAATGTGGCTCCTCTGTCGGTCTAGAGATCCATTCACAAAAACGAACCACACATCCACACAATCATACCATCACAGGAGGCTGAATTGAACAGGAGACTGTTCTTGAATACTGAGATTATTCCATACATATGTCTTGTTGATGCTAAGTCAGTAGACATGAAGAGTAGAGTAAATGTGCAAATATCATCATATTGTAGATCATTCAACTTTTTTTTTAGAAACTTTTTTTGGGTTTTGAGCCTTGGCCATTCTCATCCCGGGATGGAGAGGACCGTAGGGGACCGTTGGATAACGCTCTGCTCCTCCACGTCCTTTTCCAGATCCAGCCGTAGCAGAACCGTGTACTCGCGAGGTTCCGGGGAGGCGGGGGACTCGGGCAGTGGAGAGGAGAGCTTCAGGCGAAGGGTGGAGCACAGCTGACCCTGCGGGCCGACCCCCGGACCCTCGTACTCGGCCTGGACGTCCAGCCACGTTAGCATAAGGAACGCAGGCAGAACCCTGGCACAACAGGCAGACAACAGGCAACAAAACACAAAGCCTTAAATGTCAGCGAAACCGTTTCAGCTTTGCTGTCGCTCAGGTGTATAGTGGCGCATCGCTCGAGCCTCACCTGTCCTGCATGTTCTTTATGATGCTGGCCACCAGCATGTTGACCAGGAAAAAAGTGACCTGTCTCAGGTCGTGCCACGCCCAGTAGAGGAACATGGTAGCCTGCCTGTACCCTGACCTCAAGCTGGGAGGGAAGGAAGAATCAGGGAGAGTTAGGCAGCACGAGCTTTGAAGAGTGCTACAACCATAGGTCACAGTGCTACCCACTTGTTAAAGTGTAGGTGGTTTGGAGCGAGTTTGAATGGCGTACCTGGTTATGCTCTGGAGAATAAAAAAGATAGGCAGGGTGACGGGTAGGAGGAAGTAGGATATTACTCTTATTTTGTGGTGGTTCCGCAGAAATCCAAATGGGCTTAGACGATTTAAGATGTTACACAGAAGGGCTAGAACACAAAGAAAGTCAGACCTTATTTGTGATTTGCCGGTTTTTGTGTGCATTTGTATGTGTGTGTGAGTGAGTGAGTGGTTTGATACCTGTCTGTATGAAGGTGGGCAGGCAGAGGTACAGAGCTTGCTCCAGGATAGCCAGTTTCAAAGTGAAATCATCCAGAGTAAGAGAACGATTTGCAGGCATATATCCGTCGTCTGGCACGGAGGTCCACAGTTTGTTCAACTCTTCCTCCTCTGACTCTCCTTCCTCCTCCATTTCTCCCTCCTCCCCTTCGCTATCCTCTATCTCACCTTCGTCCTTCACCCCTCCATCAACATCCAACTCTTCATCCTTCTCTAACTCAAGAGGTTCGAAGTATGATTGTGGGGGTTGTTTTAGCAGAAGGAAATGTTGTGAATGGCCTGAAAGCGTTAAAGATAAATGCACATAAATAGAAGGGGAAACGGAAAATCGTTTACAGCAGAGAGTACACATAATTTAACAGTGACAAGTGACTCACCACTGTCCTGGAGGAAATCAATGGCATCTTTATATCCACTGCGATAGGCCTCATGCATGATCTGTCACAGAAAAAAAAATGTATCAGCAGACACATAGACGCTTCATGCACAGGCTTCAGACACACAATTTTCTGTACGAGAATAGGGGTCTCACCTCCAGGCTTGGGGGGTAGAGAGCATTGATAACTCGGAGGGTGTTCGCCAGGCTTAGCTGGAATGGCGCCCCGCTCACCACCACATCACATAGCGAAGCCGAGTCCCGCGGGCAGATGTCAACCTCCCCGGAGAAAGGGGACACGGTCAAGGTTTTGCCAAAAGCAGTGGCCTGCTGCGGCTGAATGCTGGTGAAACCCCCGTCGACGTAATGCTTGAAGCAAAGCCACAACCACACACAGGTCAGGTGAACTATAGCCCTCTCATTTTTGTGCGATTCGTCTTGGATTGTAAGTAGAATACTTACTACGCCTTTGTAGCTTGGTGGTAGCATTCCACAGTAAACCGGCACAAAACAGCTGCATCGCAGTGCCTTGGTGTGAAAGTAATGTCAACAGTCACTCATCAATGCCAGGGTTATTTACATTTTCAGTCTCCTCTTTCCCTTTCTATTTGTTTTGTGAGGTGCTGGTGCTATAAGATCCTAAGGAACTATGGGAGACAAAAACTGTCAGATTTAAGAGCATATATACTTCATTCACAGACTCATACTAAAGGTTTGATGTAATACACATATGTAATGGTCACACACGTGTGAAATAGAATCACCTGTATCACATCCTCTCGGCTCTGGAACTCAGTCATCAGAGTGTTTTTAGTATCCAGCATGCTGGTCATGGCCACAGCAAGGCGACCGTTGGCCAACCTGTGGGCGTCCCGTGGGAGGCACTTCCGAACCACTCTCTCAATCCAGGAGAACACATTAACCGCTGGATCCAGCGGTCCAAACGGATGCTCCCTCACCTCTTGTGCAAAGGTTAGAATCTCATCCCGCACGATGTCTAATCAGACAGAGCAGGTCAAGTCAGTGAAGCTGGAAGCTCCTTGAAAGCAACTATATAGCCTGAATAAAAAAGGATGTTTACTCACCAGGACTTAATTTGCACGCCACGCTGGCTGCCACAAGCGAACCAGCGGAAGCCCCCAGGATAAAAGGTGCTGCCTGTATTACCCAAGGTGCACGGTCGAGAAGGGCCTGAACGACGCCTAACTGGTAGGTTGACAAAAAGCCAGACCCTGAAAAGGAGATGGACGGCAAAACGTCCGAGTAACTTGAAATTACGGGAGACATATCCAAAATGTGCTTTATCTGTTTAAATGAGTCCTGCTCTTCTAATACCAATTCATTTGTAGCCTGCTGACAAACTAGATATACAAGAATTGCAACGGTATGCCAGATGCTCAAAGATAAAATAGGAGTGGTCTGAGACAAACAGTAGGCTAGATGTGTTGGAAGGTAAATAATCTCAAGGATTTTGAGCAAGCATTAGAGGTCCGAGGGCTTTACGTGGCAGTCACATCGCAATAAAAAACAACCCGAATTAGACATGCCACATGCATCACAGCCATATGACGCAAGCCTTTTGAATGCCCCTTTGTAGGCGACTGTTCTTTCGAATGAAATTATCACACCATAATCCAGACAGAGCCACTTGTGTATGCCCCACTTTTACCCTTGAAATTGGCATACACAAGTAAACGAGAAACTTCTTTTAAAGGTTGCCCATCCTTGCAGAGATCGAGATTATATGAGCTACGTTTGTGTTCTCATTGTTTATTACCACTGCACTGTATTTTAAATGTAATTTCCGATGAGATAAACACAAATTTAAGTGACATAACTTACAGAACAAAACAAATCCTCTACACACCATAATATTGTAGCAACATATGAACCCCTGCTTAACTCAAAGTTTAAAAAGTTCTAAGAGAACAGGAAATCCACAATGCCCATGGTGTCATGAGTAACAGCTCTGAGATCTGTGTGCATTTCAATAGAATATTATCAGATCAGACTATGATCTATAGAATGCTTGAATAACAACATAAATAGTTATGTACAGTAGTTAAGTGCAATTTTTTGCCTACAAAAGAACAAAGTCCTAGTTTAGTCTAATATTTTATCTACGTTATAGAACAGTCAGTTTGATCAATTTTATTTATGTTAGTACATAAACGTGTGTAGACATAAACGGGGTACAACCCCTTCACAGTCTTTGTCATGTCAGACCGATATAAAAATTAAAGAACAAACCAATTCAATAAGTAATTGTATTACTTTTCAAACAAATGGGAAAAGCAAATTGTCAACTGAACAACAAATGTACAAATGTAAAGGTTTCCACTTTTCTTTTTTTTATATAGATTTTCCAAACAGAGGCAAACAAAGATAACTAATCAAAGAGCCCAAAGCCCATGTCTTCATCTGACTCTTCAGATTCTTCTTTGGTCTCCTTTTTCTCTTCCGCTTTAATAGAGGGATACAAATAAACATTAGTACAGTAACTACAATCGGCATTACATCGTGGATATCGTACCATTTTCTTAACATTCAGTCTGCAGGTACAGGGCCCCAGGTGTAGCAAAATCCACCCCACAAAGAAGCCATGTACGCTGGGAAAGTGGCAATGTTACAGTTTTCCCACCTAACATAGTTCATATGCTATGTACAGTGTCATAAATTACGAGTTCATTATTTAGGTTCACCTAAGCTTGCGGTAACAAAGTAAATGCTGGTTTGCTTGGATTAGAATCAGTTAAGGGGGTAACCAGACACCTAAAACCACAAAGTTTTTTTACATGTATACATTTTAGTTGTTTGAAAATGTATCAAATCGTGGACGATTTTTCCATGAAAATTATTTAGTTCAATATTGCTACATTTCATGGAAACTAAAAATGGTGATGATGATGAGATTTTGTCAGGAAATTACAAAATGACTTTCCCAGCGTATTACTTGCCAGTGTGAGGAACCAATAATCAATTTATTTGGGTGCAGTTTACTTCAGTGATAAGAAAAACACAAAAGAGTGTCACCAAGACAACGATGATACATTGTAGGAAATTACTATACAAAGTTGTACTGACCAGCTGGGGTGGCTCCTGGAGCAGCAGCTACAGGAGCACCAGCTGCTGCAACTGCCACAGCACCTCCTGCAGGTACGGAGGCCAACTTTGACATGCCTGCAAAAAGGAGGTGGGGTTAGGAGTAGGAAAGCTAAGTCACAATGACAGGCGTTACAGGTTCATCATTGAAATAGACTTTACAAAATGTTGTAGATTTGACTTGGGCACAGTCACTACATAATAACTCTGCTTACCAGAATTCAGGACATCGTTGATGTCTTTGCCATTCAGCTCACTGATGACCTGTGTAAAGAACAAGAGGTCATGCCGTTGAACTAGTGATAACATTACATGGTCCGAATTAATACGTTAAGGCTTAATGATAAATACAGATTCAGTGCCAGAACACAATTTCTTAAATGACCATGGCATTGCCTCTAGCATAAAACTAGTAGTGGAAATGTGACATATCCATCTCTCTCACACATACACACACCTTTCGTTTTCCTTCCGATAAACAGTGTTCACCTTGTGTGCCTTCGAAATGTCATAAATTATTCACAACGATCCGGTTGAGGTTACCTTGTCTAAGCGTTGATCATCAGCCTCGATACCCACGCTGGCAAGAATGTCTCTGATGTCTTTTGCACTGGGACTGGTGTTACCCCCAAGTGCAGCCAGCAAGTAAGCGGCCACGTAACGCATGCTGCGGGGACACCATATTATTATATTTTATTATACAGGTTATACTAAACCTCAACGATGTGGATTTTGAGAAAAAAAAATGAGTAAAGTATTTCATATTTTAATCAATGTAGGTAAAGCATCAAGGTACAATCCCAGACTAAGGTCATCATTCACCTGCACTGAGGCACATTTTGCCTGACAACACTAAGAATTTGTGGGTTACCGTTTGTGTCTAGTATAATTTTGTTTTGTTATTTTGTGCTGACAATGCCTTTTTGAACGCATGGATTCCAGCTTCAGATTTCAATTTTAGAGCATTTAAGGTTGTATTACATGCTGGACAATAAAAAATTGTAAGTGTACCTTACACTGTAAATGTTGTGAGATGGGGGATATTGACAGTTTGAGATTGCTAAATGTTACCTATGGTAAAGGTTAAAACTACAATGGCTGCTTGACTGACTAGGTATTAGCTAATTTGCGAGGTCACTTAAATTGAAGTATGAAACTAGTCATGTTATCATCCTTTTTGTCATGATATTGCCATTTTGTAAAACAAACAAGCACGATGCATTGGTAATACTTACTTTAAGTCTGAAAAGACACGAAACGTAGGGCACACTTGCGACACGGGACACTGAATAGCACAAAACGTAACAAAGCAACAGTATCAGAATTCACTAAACAATTGGGAGACATCGCCTCCCAGTGGCTTGGTTGACACAACCTTGAACTGAAAGACACGTTTACTGTATGTCACAGCATAAGAAATGTAATAGATTTTTCCATACATTTCTATAAGCCATTTCAAAGACATAGAAATAAATATGGATTTTTACTTTCAACGACCCATTGATCTGCTAGCAAACCAGGCCGTGACTAGAAATTGACTACTGTGCTAAAGTTTTTTTTTTCTTTACTTATTAGATCAGCCCATATGAAACAAATTCACCCTGGGCTTTTGGACAAACATAGAACATCTTACATAAGCGACTAGGACCAACAGACATTTTGTAATTTTGTGGTCACTCACATGACTGCATGGGTTATTCGAGTAAGTGCTGAGGGTCAACACCAATGGTACAAATATTGTGGTAAAAGCAATTGTATTCAAATTGCAACACTTCAATAACAATCATAATATGCTGGTGAAAAAAGCTAAATTAATTTAATTCATTTTTTAACATAATTTTAAAGTGAACCTGGTTACCTGTATAACACTCTTCATGTCCAATTTTCCATTGTGAAAAAGCAGGAAAGGAACGCACCAGCATCTCTTATCTTGCCTAACACTGGTTTGCTTTCCCGTTCCTTGTTGTAGCTATACACTCTCATCAATTGCCTCAATTGAAGTAACACATTTCTGGATGACAAGCTTTGTACTGACAGCTTGCACACGCTGAATATTTTTTCGGCTCGTAAATGTTTCAAACCAGTGATAATGAGCACTGTAGTCTGCAATTCAGATGTACTTTAATCGCATTCTTATTTAATCAATCTGGAAATCACAGTTTTTACAAAATAAATGTTTTCCTTCTTTTCTCTGTAATATTAAGACTCTTTCACTTTAAATAGATCCAATAAATGTCAAACATACATTTTTTTAGGTGAGGGTGCTCTTCACAGACTATTTTCTATATCACAGCATATTTTAACTTTTTAAACAGATACGCTAGGTTGAACAGGCATTGTCTAAATTGACTCGCTGTCAAAGGAATGGGCTGAGTTTTAAAGCCCTTTATATGATAAGCAGAACTAATGCAACTATAACTATTTGTAGGTCTGAAGAACAATGCTATGCTCCAGGATAACAAGTCAGCAGCAAATATAACTGAAGCCACTACCATGGGAATAAACAGCACACAAAAGGCTACAGTAATTTCAAGGAACAGCTCACCACCCCTCTTTTTCAGCACAATATTAAAATACTATATACTAGTCAAGACAATATATTACATTAGGTCAAGTCATTCTCAATGTCAAAAACTCCCCATTTTCCAAGATCTTTATAGGAAATCTAAATCTATGATTATAAGAAAATGTTAGCTATTTCAATAAAGTATCAAAAATGCTACAGCTAACCCTGACACTTATCTGTACAAATTATGTATGATTGGCTGGCATGATTGGCACAATTAAATGAAGCGCAAATCAGTAAAACAGTGTTTGATTTCAAAAGTGTTAGTGTTTGTCTTTTTTCATTCTGATTAGGTTACCAAACTTTGCAGTCGGCGCTAAGCCTTCAATAATACCAACTAAAGTTCTGTTTTCCACCTCTTAATCTACACTACATGCTTTATTTTACTAAGCCTCAAAGTCTGACTGAGGAGAGGAGGGATCAGGGGATATCTCCAGGCAGTCCTCGTTAAACTCAGGCGAGGGTGTGTTCTCTGGCGATTCTCCGTTAGGACACAGGGTTTGTTCTGGTGTCTTGCTAGGGTCCAGATGATCTGTCCTGTGTTTTCGGATCTCCCGAGGGGTGTTCAGGAACCTAACCATATAAGGGAAGGGCGTAGCAGTTAGGTTATAGTTTGGGTTTGTTCATATGAGTTTGACTGAGAGAGACAAAGAAGATGACCTGAAGAGCAGCTTCTGTCCTGGCTCCTTCTTGATGATATTAAGTTTGTAGTAATGCCTCAGAGCACGGGACATCTTCTCATAAGTCATGTTAGCTCGGTTCTGTAAAAAAAAAAAAAAAATGTATTATTCCCCATTTCCCCTGTCCAGGCATTGACAGACAGACCACTCATCTCACCTTGTGGCTCCCCCACAGTCGTGCTAGACCATTAGGATCGACAACCCTGAACACCAGCCTATCGTGGTCCTCCCACCGGATAAAGGCTTGGTACCGCCGGTCAGACAGCAACTGGTAAACGTAGTCCCATAGCAACTTGCAGTCTAAGATTATATGCAAATAGTATAGCTATCATCAATAAAAATATAACGTGTGTTGTATAATAGAAAACATTTGAATTATATAATTATAATTCAAATAATTATACTATTTTAACAATATAAAATCAAGTTCTGCTAAATATGGTTAGACCTGTATGTGTGGGTGCTGGCGTGGGCACTGTCCTCTACCTGGTATCCTGCCGTTGGCTTCACAAGGGGGTGTTGGATTCTTCCGAATGCTGTCTCGGTTGGAAAGGTTGAGAGGTTGCTCTGTGTCACTGGCAACAGGGTAAGGACACTCAGCTTGGACTTGGGGCAAAACAGAAACAGACATGGACAAGTCTGGCAATAAGTGAGAGAAAGAGAGGTAACAATGGTGATTAAAAAAAAAAAATCTTTAGAATAGCTAGAATCATAAGTTCACCATGTGTATCAAATGGTTGTTACTACTATACCAGTGTGTGTGTTTAGGGGAGATTGTGTGTAGAGCGGGGAGGGGTGATCCCCGAGGGATGGTATGAGATCTGGTCTGATTGACGTACACATTGCAGGGCCTTCAGAGAGAAAGAGTCACAGGGGTAGGGAAGAAAAAAAGGAAAGGTAATGTAGGAAGACATTAAAAACAGAAAGCATAAGTCAAATAAGTGCCTTTAATAACTGGACAAGAGAACAAAACAAAACGTACAAATGTTTAAATATATATATATAGATTAAAACAATTAAGCAGTTCAGGAACTATGACAAAACATTGGCTACTGCTCCTTGATAGCTGTTGTTTCCTCTGAACTGGTTGGAGATTAGCGTGTCACTACTATTCTGGGGAAACTCCTCCCTACGGGCACAAATCCCACTGCCTAAAATGGGGAGGGCCTACACTGTTTTATTTGTGTATTCGTGTTGCACGTGTCCCAACACTTGCATGAACATGCATGCACCAGGAAGTATAGTAATGAATAAGGTCAATAAGCAAACAATGTGGATTTGAAATAAAATAAAAAAATCTATTGTTTCCACATCTTTAATTCACTGTGCCTATGGTTACCTATTTAGTTGATTGCTATTCCTGAACTTTATATACAAAGAAATAAATATCATTATATGCACTGCAAACATTATCATCGAAATGCCGCTTGCATACCAGCAGTTCTGTTGGCTGAAGGGAAGTGGGTCCCATTACTGGGTGTCTGCTGGGTGAAAGGGGGAGACAGGTAACTGACCGGGGTCTGAATAGGACCCACAGGACTTTGTGGGCATACCACTGCCTTCCTCTGTTGCTTGACAAACTGCAGGAGTTCATACAGTACGTCACCTACACACAAACGGCAAACAAGTTACCATAATGTAAAATTATCCGGATGAAAGAACACAGATGATAAAAACTACAACAGTACCCGAGCTTGGGCAGCGCCGTCTGAAGTCCTCTTTGGTAAGCAGACAGAGGGCTCGACCATTCATTTCAAAGCGTCCACTCTCAGGCCGACGCAGAGAGTACTCTCTGTGAGCCCAGTGCAGCCAGTGAGTAACATCCTCCTTATCCCACAAAGAGGGGTTGATACCTTGTTTACACACATGCGCGCGCACACACACACACACACACACACACACACACACACACACACACACACACACACACACACATGTGGACTCTGTATTCATGACATTGTGACATGCATATGTGTTTGTGTTACCTACGTAGTCGCCCTGGCAGATGCCAAAGGTCATCCTGGGCATCAAGACAGACATAAGAGGGGAGGCAGTGTGAATGCAGAGGCTCATCTGGTCTGCCTGGTATAACGGTGTCTATAGGGGTAGAGTTGGTGGTCCTGTCCTCCGGCTATACAAATAAGCGTTCGGCACACAATATCCACTTAAAAATAAATACAACTGGGATCCAATGTTAGCTGTGTCAGGCAAGTTAGGCCTACTACAAGCCTGGATACCTTTCAAATCGTTTTTCAAACAAAAATTGTTTAGTTGCAGCCATCAAACACGAACAATTAAAACCGATTTGAAAGTCTTGCAAACACAAATAAAAAAAACTGGCAGACAGGCCTGAAAAAATTACATTTATTGCTCATGTTTTTTTTCTATTCTGTGTAACTGTAAATGGATTGTTCCAGTAGCCCAGATAGCCTATACCTCCATATAGGGAAAAGCTATTTTAGAAATCTTCAGATTTGAACATAGTTTATAATACCAATCATATTCAATAAGATGTAAACTTTTTAGGTTTAATTGTACTTAGTTGGACTACTCCCAACTATGGATAGTTTACCATGAATAAAGAAAAGTATTTCTGATTTGTACGCATGTGATGAGACCATTTAAAATGAACTAACTTCTAATTCAAAACATTAGAACTGCACACAGTGAACTGTTCTGATCTTTCTGGTTAGTCAGAGACCGTGGAATGTAAAAGTGAAAGTTCCCGTCCATTTCGTAAATAACATCATCAGTAGACTATTGATTTTCTGTGAACATTAGAAACTATGAAATCCTGTACAAAAAAACGTGTTCTTCTTCTCGAAAGGTTTGTACGATTCCGTTCTACTAAATTTAAATAATAACGCTGTTTCCTTATAATTTTGCGCATGTCATGGAAACAGAGCTTACCTTAATCGAAGGTGAGAAGGGAACGTTCTCCATGCTCTTATACACGTTGTATAAAGACAAGTAGCCCACCTATCTTAGTAGCAACTTAAGCCACGTGCATATATTTAAAAGTTGTTCCTGTATTTTATACATATAGGCATAGGCTGTTGCACAGGCATGTGGGGAAACCGACAGAGCAGAGTAGGCTATATCGTTATCCTTCCGGGAAGTGAAAACGAAAGGGACAGAAAAGGGAGTGTGTGATTGGAACCTAGATTAAAAAAAAGATGACATGCAAGTCTGATGACATGCAAGTCTGTGGCATGCAAGAAGTGTAAATATAGCATATATCTTAAATATAGCCATCTGATGCATGGACCAATAATAATGGAATAAATGCCGGGACGTGTTTATTTTTGTGTGTTTGTTTGTCGATGTGTGAGTGTGTGTGTGTGTGAGAGAGAGAGAGAGAGAGAGAGAGAGGTAGAGAGCGAGTCATTATTGTGGGCTAGCTTTGTAAAAATGAATGATGACAAAGCCGAATTTGTTTTAAGGCTAACTCTTTTATTATGGCGCAAAACAACAACACAAGACTATATCATACAAACATAAACGAGTCAGTATTTCCACATAACGTAGGCCTACATCATATGTTGTGGTGTGGTGGTGACTTCATGCCGTGAAAATGGTTGTTAGAGAGAATATTTTAGGAGTTTGTCAATATTTCTGGGATTAATTTAGTCAGAGATATTAAAAAGAATGAAACTTGCAATGGCATGAAAAACAAAAATGGGAAGGCAATTATTTGGACCCTAGTTTTTCTCACCTCATCCTCATCAAGGGGAGGACGACATGGGGTTGCTGGTGCAGGGTCCGCGGGGTCCACTGGAGTCTCTAGAAAGGATCTCTCAGTGGTTTGAGAGGGCATGAAAAGATTCTCATTGATCTTTGCTGGGTTGAACGGGTATATCCCTGACCCCCGAAAGCCAGCCTGGGCATTCGATGATGTAGCGGCTTTCACCCAGGCTTTTGAAAACAGGGGCATGAACAGTGCCCTGTCAAGCCGTTTCCCTCCACTCTCCCTGGTGATCCTTCGTCCCTCGAGCTTCCAGTAGTGTTTTACGCTCTTGAACAGCGCCCTGTCGGCTGGCTGCAGATAACGAGTTGTGTGAGGGGGTAGGCTAAACACATGGATGTTGTTCTCTCTCATCATATTTAAAAAGTCGATGTTGTACACATGAAAGGTGTGACCATTTACAAGGAGCAGATGGGGCCGTGGATCATTTTTTGGAAGGCTTTGTAGAAACCACTTCCCCCATTCTGTGAACAAGTCAGCATTTATCCATCCATTATATGACATCTTCACAAGGGTATTCTTGGGAGCCCCAAAGAGCCAATCTGCCTCCATCCGCTTGCCTTTAAATACTATCATCGTGGGCCCGTACCCACCAGCAGCATTGATGCTGGCCAGACAGGTGGTGGTTTCACCTTTCTCTCCACCAGGGACCTCAAAACAGGGTGACCCAACTTCAGCAATTGCTCTGGTGGACAGGAAGTGATCTTGGAGCCCTGTTTGGTCGCAATTCCAGATGTGGTCTGGGACATTTTCCAACCCGAGGATCTCAATCATGTCCTTGTATTTTTGAAACCACTCCTTCAAAATAGCTGGGTCGAACCCTGATGCTCTTGCAGCTGAGAGCGCCTCTGGTTTGCGTCTCAGAAACCCCTGAAACCATTTATAGCCAGCCTTCTTCGTAATGTCACTGAAGCCTTTTATTCCTTTTTTCTCAGCAAACTGGTAGGCCAGTGTTCGAATGTCCTCCAACCTCGGGGGGAGTCCACGTTTTCCCAGGGTTGCAATCATCTCCCCCAGCTCGGCTTCATCCTCCACACGAAGGAATGGCTTTCTTCCAATCATATGATGACAGTTACCATCACCTTTTACCCTGCGCTGGAGAGTGGATTTAGGAACGTTCCATGCCCTGGCCAACAGCCTCAGCTGAGGGAACCCACCATCCTCAACGATCTGTCGATACTCTCCTATGGCTCCCCTCATTCTGTCCTGCCTCCACTGATTCAGTTTCCTTCCCTGGTTCTTTGCCTGCCTCTCTCTCTGTGTCTGGTGGTCTCTCCCTGTCTTATTCCTCTCCTTTGCCATTGTGATCTGAAATACATTCCATTGAAGTAATCAATAAGGTGCACATAATTAAGTGGAACGATTTTATGAAATTGCCATTAATATATTATAATTTTTTTTTACTCATTAATATCTTATTAAGTCAGACATATCCCTTATCCCTAACATTATCTTTAAAAAGGCAAGGGTACTTTTTTCACGCACACATACAAACCACCAGAAAAAAAAAAAAACTCATACCCTTTTAACAGAGATGTTGCCACCCCAATTATTGTATCTAAAATGATTATATATATATATATAGTATTATACATTTAAAATAATGCGTTAGAAGACTAAAACCCTGTAAACAACCATTGTTATTGAACAATGCATGACCCTCCACACATTTTTATGCCTGACTGTAGTATTTTTAGATCTGTCCCAAATTAGGCAAATCATGATGTCCCACTTTTCGACCCACATTTACAAAAGTGGGACAATGGACATTTTTTTAAAGTATATTTACACTATATTACACCATTTTATGAAGGACAAACATGTCCTGATGAAAACTAACATGATTAATTGATTTAAAAGAAAGTTTGTCTGAACAATATATGCCACTAACCTTTGAGTGTTCTTCACACATGGTTTTTCCTGTTTGCAGATTGCTACACCCTAATCTAAGATTGGACATTTGAGAAGTCAAGTGATTTTGATCACATGACATCACACCTTGCATTAACCCATAGGCTTATTGACTTTGTTTGAGGAAGAGGTACACCCACTAGAGTGTAAAGAGAACTAAAATATCATACTGAAGTACAAATACTGTTACTTGACTGAAATTATACTCAAGTAAAAGTGAAAGTACTTGTGTAAAAATGACTCAAATAAAAGTAAAAAGTAGCCCATGTAATACTCAAAGTAAAAGTTACTGAGTACACATGCTGAACTAAGAAAAGAGGCAATGGTTGTACAGTTGAAACTTCATTTATTGTCTGGCAATGAAAGATTTGTACACAGAAGTACACCGCTATAGCTGTGTGTGTGTGTGTGAGTGTGTGTGTGTGTGTGTGTGTGTGTGTGTGTGTGTGTGTGTGTGTGTGTGTGTGTGTGTGTTGACCTCAAAATATTTTACCAAAAGAAAACCCAGACAACAGTCTGAAACTAGAATTAGACATTACAATTTGTTGAAACATGAACTGATGGGCTCTCAGTGTGAAATTATAAACGCAATCTCCACCAACAGTGCCACTTCTAATGTGTTATGTGGGAAATAGCATTATCAAAGGTAGGTACACCAACTGTGTTTGGGCTGGGCATGGATTAAAAATCTATCTCCCTACAATAATAATAGGTTTGGGTGTGGGGGTTCTTGTCTGTAGAACTCAATAGTTGAGATCACCCAGATCAAAATTGAATGAATGATAAAACATAAATAGTTGATTCTATCAGGTAACACTACTAACATTTCTAAATAAAATGTATAGATAATTTAAAAACACAAAATAAAACATGCTTTAACAGTTCGAAGCAAGCATGCATCTCTTTCCCCAAGTTCAATGTAGGCCTAGGCCAAGATGTTTTATAAGCTGTGACATCTGCGAGTTTTGGTAGGTAAAGCTTACACTGCATTATCACACTGTCACCTTTCTGTGCTTGAAAGTAATCTCATTAAGATGTGGCCAGGGATTTGCATCGTCCATGCCAGCTGGAGTTACCTCCATGTCACTCTCTCAATCAAACGACAATCGCAAGGCTGTTTGACGGGATGCATAACATGTTGAACCTGTTGATCTGGTTAGCCTGTTTTTGGCGCAATGAATTTGATTGGTGTCTGGTCCAAGACACTTTTTTTTTTCAAGCTTGCAATATTCGGTTGATCATTTTTTTTAAAGCAAACATAAATAATTTAGGCTACTCAGTAACGGATGAATGTAGAAATATAGCGAACTACTTTACTTCATTCAAACCATACTTAAGTAGAGGTAGAATTACTGAAGAAATTACTTTAAAAAAGTACAAGTAGGGCCTACACGAAAAAGCTACTGAATCACAGTAACGTAACTTGTAGCCTAATTCGTTACTTCCACCCTATTGTTTAGAACGCACCTTCAAAAAAAAAAAAGAAACAATATATATATATATATATATATATATATATATATATTGCACGGATCTGTATGTATTAGTTGTTACTTCATATCATATGGATGCTTTGAAAAATCTAAATGTTGCAGGCTTTCTTATAAACATTACTACAATATGAATGAACTGCAATACCTATAATGCACTTCAGTAAAAAGAGCGTCTCTCTCTGATGACGTAAAACTAGAAGAGGGAGAATCAAATAGTTTCCGTCAAACCTTGGTGAGCTGTTTTCCTGCAGTTAGAAGTACACTGATTTTGTTTGGTTTAACGCAGAAGACAAATTGCAGTCGGATCGCATTAGCCTGGTGAGTTGCAAGGTTGTTAGCAATAAGCTTGTCAAATGTAATTTCAAGCGTATGTTTCCATGTTTTTATTTAGTTAGCTAGATTGCTAGCCAATGTTAGCTAAGTTAATTTTGACAAGATAGCTAGTGGCATTTCTTTACGTACTAGATTGGGTAAATCTTCTCACTGCCAAACCCACTCGCCCCCTTAGTTAGGTACTAGTTCATCTTTTATTTCAGACACACAGGTCCATATCAAACAAATTCAATACAAAATAATGCAAGGACAATCAATACAGTCATACCGGTAAGTAGATTAAAACACATACATACATACATACATACATACATACATACATACAGACATTTAATTTGCTCCAGTGTTTCTACTAGACAAGAGGAATACCTAGTGTCACTTTGAGTGGGATTTGTTCAAACCATTGTGATTACATTTTGCGACTCAATTAGCCGCCACTAAATTGTACATGACATTCCTCAGCACAGCATTTAAGGTGGGGACATTTCTAGTAACACACATGGCTTGCACTTGTCCATCTTGGAAGCATAAGCAAGATACCGAATGCATCATTAAATGCCACCTGGAGCTTTTTCATTTTACTCTAACGAACTGTACCACAGGTGGGCTGTATAGAGCAGAGTACAGTATAATTTAAAAAGAGCTGTCGTACCATCATCTGTACACGTATGAAATTTGCATGCCAACATATTAGCTTGTGCATGCATTATGCAACACTGGCGCTGTATATCATCATCGTCACATAATCATTCCTGATGCCTCCCAAATATTTTACTTTTACACCACAATTGGCGCTTGGTCTGCCATATAGAATGTAGAAAAAGGTCACTTCTTATCCTCCTTGATTTTAGCAGTTATGATCACTTTTTTTTTTGTTACATTTTATGTCATACTGCACACCATAAGTTGAGCAGATTCTGAGTAGTTGCTTTAAGCCTGCACTATAAGTAGACAGTATGATTAAGTAATCAGCATACGTCAGATGGTTAATATTACTATTCCCCACTATACATCCAGTCTTACACTCTTTTCACTGCTTAGAAAGATCCATATAAAGATTAAAGAGGAAAGGTATTCCACCTTGTCGGACCCAAATGGTTACTGGAAAGGGTGCAGGTATGATCTTGCCCCATCTAGCTTGCATAGTTTGATGAGAATACCAAAAATGTAAGATCCTTGTCAAGTATGGGGGGGACCCCTCGCTCTTGCAGTTTAACAAACCGTTTACCTTGATCAATTTGGTCAAATGCTTTGGACGCATCAAGAAAACACATAGATATTGTACTGTTATGTCCTTTAAACTTACTAACAACTTCCTTCAGTGTATATATACATCTGTGCTGTGTTTGATTTGAAAACCAAATTGACTGTCAGTGGTTATGTATTCTTGAAGCCTATCCAAGATAATTATTTCTAATACTTCGGAAAGTATGCTAGCCAAGGCACTTGGTCTGTAGTTTTCTATACTGGACAGTTGACCCTTTTGTCTTGACAACTGGCACTAATAAGACAAAATAGAGTCAGGTAGTATACCATGCATTGGCAGTTGATGCCAATATATTAGATCTAACGTTACTATATGGGCCGTGTTGGATTTAATGAAAGGTCAAGGCCAAGGTATCGAGCCCCAGCCCTGCACAGTCAGTACTGAGGGGAAATATACAAATTTGCAAGCTAACGCTAGCTTTAATTGCTTGTATATGACGTTAGATAATGTAGCGGCCAAATGTTGGATTTGATGTACTGAAATGTTGAAAGATATATTATCCTCTGTACGCAATTACTTTATCTCGTTATGTTTTACTCAACATTTAATAGAACTGTCCTTACAAATTCTTTAGCTAAATTTGACCGGGAATGTAATATCATAAACTCATACTCTGCAAGTCCAGTTAACCTTTTCCGACTTAACCCTGGCCTGACCATGGCAAACTTGTAACAAACAACGTTACCCGCTTGGGAAAGCATAACATAAACACCCCAGATACTTTTGTGTGTTGTATAACAATTCACTATAATTTGTTGCAATAGCTGCAGTGTGTCCAGTGGAATTTGATGTTTTCATGTGACAAAATTACGTTTGGAACACTTAAGAGAATGCAGAGGACATCACGTCTGAAGCGAGAGTTGCAGTTGCTGAGCACAGAGCCACCACCGGGCATAACGTGTTGGCAGAACGACGGGCAGATGGACGACCTACAAGCACGTATGTATGGGAGCTGTAGCCTACACTGCCGTCCCCCAAAATATTGACGCCCTCCCTTTTTTCTATTTTGATTTATCAATTGAAAAATCAAGAATATTTCCCTTTCAAGTTAGGTGGAAGTGGGATTGAGAAATATCTCCATGCTAATTGTGGTACACAAAATGAGACGGGCGTGGCCTGTTGTAAGTGGTACTAAGAGAAAGGGTGTCAATGCTTTTAGCCACAAGTGTGTTACATATGCTGCATGCTTCGCTGCTTACTGAGCGGAATGTCTTTCGTTCATTTGCAGAGATAGTTGGTGGCGTAGGCACACCATTTGAGGGAGGACTTTTTTCACTGGAAGTCAAAGTCCCAGAGAGGTGTGTCATCATTAGATTGAAGAAGTGGTTTGGTTCCACTACCTACTCTACAATTAAATTGTGCATGTCCTTAACACATTTACCCTCTCCTCCTCTAGATACCCATTTGAACCTCCACAAATGCGTTTTTTGACTCCGATATACCACCCCAATATTGACAATGCTGGGCGTATATGCCACGATGCTCTTAAGTTACCTCCAAAGGTATTAAAGCAAATTCGCAAATCACATTTTTTTCTTGAGCACCATCTTTTGAGTTGAACAAGTTGAAAAGACATAATTTTGAAGTGCGTCAGCTAGACGTCAGTTTTTTGTATGAAAAGGCTGTCTCTTGTTCAGGGTGCCTGGAGGCCTTCCCTCAACATTCCCACCGTGCTCACCTCAATTCAACTGCTGATGGCGGAACCCAACCCAGATGACCCGCTCATGGCGGACATAGTGAGTCATACCAACATGTACACGCTTATTAGGCTGTCGCACATTTTCTCTCTTACACACAAACGGACACACTTAAAAAGTATATCTCACTTTGTTGACACTAATATTTGTAATCCTGTAGTCGGCAGAGTACAAGCACAACAAACAGGCATACCTGAAGAAAGCCAGAAAGTGGACAGAGAAACACGCCATTCAGAAGAACTTGGTAAGCACCAAGATTTTTGGGCAGGGATCGGAGGTGTCGTGGAAAATGTTTTGCAGTATTCTACCTTTCCACCATAAGGTGGCGCTCTGACTCTGTTGCTACATGGCTTCTCGCTGTACCATTCCTTTCGATGGAAATTATTCAAATAAAATAAGGTTCTGCAGTGCTGCATAATAGTGCCTGTACTTGCAGTGTGGCATAACAAACTTTGTGTGTCCAAAGGGATTGGTGGAGAAGGAGAACGTCTTCGAACAGGCCGCGCCATCCCGGAAAAGGGAGTCACTGAATCACCTGGACAAGGGAGAGGAGCAACCACAGGAACCGAAGAAAGCTTGTGTTTAGCTCAGCCTGAGCTGTGTGTTTGCATCTCAGCCTGAGCTTGACCATCTTCTTTCTGCAATGTGCTTCAAGATCAACTATCGATTTGTTATTGTACAGTTAGGTATGTTTTAATGTGTTTTATGCTTACTTGGATATTTCTGTGTTCATAAGAACTTTATATGTGATCGTCCACTTTGTAGAAACATTAAAAGTACATTTGAATTAGTATATTTCATTTTTTTTGCGCTGGGCAAGAAACCCAATTTCATAAACACTTGTATGTTTGAAGCTATTTATTTTATTAAAATCAATTGTTTCAGTTATATATATAAAGTATGTACATCCAAAATAGCTAGTCACTTCTTTAAAAACTAAGGAATCTATTCATTTATTTATTATATAAAATAACATTTACTGCATGCCATATAAAAAGGAAGACAAACATAACAGGGCTATAGTCAAACAATAGCATGCTAGTTCAGAGGTAGTTACATTGTATGTACATTAGCTAGTCATGGGCAGAAGTTTCCTCCCATTCAGTCTGTATGATAGTTTTTCTTCCGCTTAAGAAGAATCGCATAGTCTTCTATGAAAATAGCTTGTTAAGTAGTTGTATGTGCTCTACGTTGTTCATTATTTGACTAGCCAGTAAGTCTCGCTATTTGTACAAAATGTTTTATGCAGTTAGGTACATTTCAAAAGTAAAAAGGACATGGATAGTTACAAGCACCTTTATCTACGTAGTGGTACTTTGACACCCTTGGCGTGTCCCATATTCCTTGGTGAGATTTCCATCACCGTACATAAAGGTTTTTGTAATCAGGCCTTGCTCATGAATGAATACAACGATGTATTTAACATTGCAAAAACATGTAATTGTAAAGGCTTTGTATTTCAACATACACTTTTAAATTCTACTGGTTCTCCCTAAAGGTCCCTTGTGTAGTCGACTGATTTATCTAAGTAATCTAGACCCTGCTAATGGTATAGGTTTTCTATTCACAGACCCCTGCAATAGATATTACCTGGATTTCAATCTAAAAGCAAACATTTTAATTTTCGAGTCTTTTTTCTTGCTGATTGTTCAACGCACTTTGGGTTACAGACCTGCTCTGCATCTGCTAAGGGCTCTTAGTGCCTAATTATTGCAGTCTTTCTATGGAAGGGTCCGGGACTGATGCCAAGACATGGTCTTTGCTGCTGCTGTAATATGATGTTCCAGGTCCATAGCGACCCTACTAGTGGTCTACCAGTGTGTCAGTTAACTGCAGCTTCAGGGATGTGAGGTGAGGGAGGGAAGGAATGGATTGTGGTAGAGAGGACATGGCTTGCTGCTCCTATCCTGCTCAAAGCTATTCAGGCACTCGTCTTCTTCCAGGCTCCCTCCCTCTCTCTCTCTGGTGCTGGCGGGAGGGGTCTGACAGAGGATGAGTGGAACCGAGGAGGAGGAGGAAGAGGAGGAGCAGTGGGAGAATCGCATTGGATCCAGCCGAGATTGGAGCGCAGGGCCGCCGGCGTAAAGGGCGTCAACCTCGGCGACAGACACCTGCGTGGAGGAATCCGAGCAGGAGCTCTTCTCCGTGTCCACGGACACCAGCGAGTCCAGGGTGCGGTCCCGGCGCAGCTGGGGCCGGGCCTTGGGCCGGGGCCAGAAGAGGAGCTGGCTGTGGTCTCGCGTGAAGAGGAGGAAGAGGATGGGGTTGAGACACGCCGGGAGGGGCTGGAGCAGGAGGAGGACTGATTTGAGCACCTCCTCCCCCAGGGAGAGCAGGCCCAGCAGGGAGCAGAGAGACAGGAAAGCCACGGGCACGTAGAGGAGGCCATTGGTGAAGATGAGCCAGGCCACGTGTTTGATCATGGCACAGTCCCACAGGCCCTCGCACTCCCCCCTCAGCAGCTCCCAGTACAGGCGGATGTAGGAGCCGGTGACGATCAGTAGACACAGGGTGTTCATCATGATCAGAGCCAGGGGGAAGCCCAGGGCCGAGGGGGCCCGGGCGGAGGGGGGAGGAAGGGGAGAGGGCAGGCACAAGGGCGACGCCCCGTACTCCCCCACGCCCACGAAGGGGAGGGAGGCCAGGGTGAGGGAGAGGGTGAGGCAGAAGAGCGCGCACGTGCGCACGCTCCCCAGGGACGGGGACTTGCCGTAGGCCCGGGCGCACGTGACGCTCACGCCGCACTGCACGGCGGCCAGCGTCAGCAGCAGCACGCTGGCCTCGGAGGCGAACACCCACACCCAGCCGGTGGCCTGGCAACCCGGCCCCGCCTCCCAGCGGGCTCCGTGGTGGCCGAAGTCGCCCAGCGTGAGCGCGTCCACCAGCGCCAGCGTGCACGTGCACACGCCCGTGAGCAGGTTGGAGGCTCCCATGCAGGCCACGGTGAAGCGGAGCGGGGAGAGGTAGCCGCTGGAGCTCAGGAGGGAGAGGAGCAGGAGGGAGTTGCCCAGCAGGGACACCAGGGAGATGAACCACAAGCCCACACGCACTAGCCAGCTGCCCAACAGGGAGTCACAGGGACGGAAGGGACCTGCCGCACCAACACCGGACGAGAGATGACAACGTTACGTTACATTTTGCATTTCTTTGAGACGAGTCGTGCTGCTGAGCCTCTGCTCGGGCTATGGACTCTATTCCAAGCTGCGCTCAAGAGTTTGCCCACTGTACCTGGGACAGGTGTGCATTGGACGCTGGTCTGCAGTTTGGATTCCTCTACCTCCAGATGGAAGTCTTCCAGGTCTGGGTCATCTGGTGTACAGGGACAACTTCAGGGTCAGAGGGAACTACATATTCTGTGTCATTCTTTTGTGATGAGATGAAAAGCGTAATTCAAATTCAAAGCAACACTGTTTTTCAAGCAATTACAGGACTATGAGAAAATGGCCTCCTCTGTTTAAGATAATTCACTTTTTTGTTTGTTATCTTTGAAGTAGTCATTAATCTGGTTTAATTGTGTGGTCTTAATTGTTTTAATATTATTCATTGAATTTGTGTGTGTGTGTGTGCGCGTGCGTGCGTGCATGTGTGTCTGTATGTGTGTGCGTTTTCTTACAGTGTGAATCTCCATGGATGGGGTACAGGGCGACTGTCCTCTTATGCAAGTCGTCATCTGCATTGCTCTGCTCCGGCTCCCACTGGCTTGCTGACTTGTAGCTGTCACAGGATCCATACACACAGCACTGATAGGCATAGGGCATCTCGACCACCCTAGAACACAAAGAGAGAGAGCGTCAGAGAGACCAGGGCTCCCTCAACAATTTCTACACATTTTGATATTCCCAAACGCCAACTGAGTCCTTAATGCGTTACACATTCAAGGCTTATAAAATGTTTCGTTGTGCAAAGATTGAGAAATGTACATCATTACAGTCATCTCACCGCTTACAGGAACTTTCGAATTGCCAAAGGGTATTTCAAATTTGTTTTGGAATACGTCCACTATCCTGTCTATGTGATTGATGTCCCCTTTCAAGGATTTTGACATTTTGTGTATTTAAGTGGGTGATCTGTTTAATTCTTGGAAATTCATCTAGGTCATCATGACATTGACGAAGGATCACCTGCCCTTCCCTGTTTGAAATCCAACTGCTATTTTGATTGGATTTGACTGACTTGCGTTTGATTAGCCGTCAGGGGGCTGCTAATCAAACAGTCAACAGTTCCTTCGGCTTGTTGCCGAAGCTCACCCATGGCCGTTCCAGTTACACTGAGATAGAATGACAAACTTAGGGGCAATTTTTTATTCACTCAACGTTTTGTGTGGTGAGGGTACAGAATTGGAAATTGAGCTCTTTGAAGTTAGGTAGTCCCTCTGGTACTCTGGTTGGAGGAATGAAAAAGGAAGGGCAAATTGACTTAATGTTGTTCTGCCTCCTGGCCATGGGGTAAGCAAGGAAGATTAGCAATAACAGGATGAGTCTCAAAGCCTTGTCAGGCATCACACCTGGATTTAGTTATCATGTTCCATTAAGTGATATTTGATATCGTCCAATTTTTCTATTTGCAGTGCTTTGTTTTATTATGGATACATCTTCGTGCCAGGATAATACATAATTTACAGGGGTTGTGTGATGTATCCAAAAAAAAAGAAGTAGGATGCAAACGCTTCTTAACAGGATTTGGCGCTTTGTGTGTGTGTGTGTGTGTGTGTGTGTGTGTGTGTGTGTGTGTGTGTGTGTGTGTGTGTGTGTGTGTGTGTGTGTGTGTGTGTGTGTGGGTTACCTCATCCTGGGAAAGTGTTCTGGACTAAAGGTCTCGTACAGCTCGGTGTTTCCCTTCAGTTTAAGGTGTGTTAGACCCCCCAGCCCGGCTACAGGCACTGAGCTGAGGAGATTCTCTGTTAGGTCCCTGAAAGACATGAAAAAGACAAAAAGAGGGAGATGATCATTCAGTTGACCTCAAGTGCATAACATGGCAAAAAAATGTAATCGTTATAGGATTTCACAATTTCTCCCTGTGTGAAATATTGTCAAATAGCAGAAATAACACATATTTCTCTAGTTGTAGTGTATGGGCTTGTTCCAGTTAGCAGTTTGTTCATTCTTCATCCACTAAAACAGTTTGTTCTGGCGAGACCAGAAGACAGAGCTTCACACCACACCAAAGGGCTGTTAAAAAGTAATTACACATCGATGCTGTGTAGTTCTAGCCAAAGGACACACCGCTCCCATGACACACACACACACACACACACCCATACACTCAACTAAGAGGTGTTTGTGTAAGAACAGCGCTCTAGAGAGGCTCTGCCTTGATTAAAGGTACAACATGTTTCTCCTAAGCAAACACAGAGGATTATTTTGCTGTCTAAAGTGGATATGATGGAAAGCTGGTTCTACTGGTGTGCTTCGAATGCATGCTTACTCACAGTTTGATCAGAGAGTGGAGGGAGGTGAAGGCATCGGGATGGATCCACTCAATGCTGTTCCAACTCAGATCACTTAAGAGAGAGAAAAACAAGTAGGGATAGAGAGAGAGAGAGAGAGAGAGAGAGAGAGAGAGAGAGAACAAAGGAGATGATTAATTTGAACCATGGGCAGACGACCATAAATTGTGCTGTCACTACCAGATGACCAGTAGGTGTCAGGGCTGGGCAGCTGCAGCCCGGTGGGACAAGGGCCCACTCACAGAGTCCACAGAGAGGTGAGCTGTCTGAAGGTGCCTGATTCGATCCTCTGGATCTGGTTATGCTGCAGACCTCTGTCCAGAAAACCAAACAAGCCAACACGTTATTTCAACTCACGTTTGCACTCTGATCTTTGTTGGATCCGCTTTTCGAGCGGAGCCCTGACTTTTCAGATTTTCATGGTCCTTTGTGTAAACTCACATCTCCTGCAGGGCCGAGCAGCGGTAGAAGCTGGGCAGGTCTTCTATCTGGTTGTGGGACAGCTCTCTGCAAACACACGGAGAGCACACACACATTAAGCAGCTGCTGAGCCGGCAGATCGGGGCATGGGAACTTCAGGGGGGTGACGGGGTTTACTGCGCGTTCCGCGCCCGCAGAGCTGTCTGTGGGCGAGGCGATAGCGAGGCAATCATTTTGGGCCGATCGAATTTCCTGGGCACAGGGGCTGTAGGGTCGCTCCGGGGTTGCCAACGGTTGGGGCAAACGGGGTGGTTTTGGTGAGTCGGTGCCCCTATGTGAGGTTATGTGTGTGCGTGTGTTTGTGTGTGCGTGTGTGCGTGTGTGTGTGTACTTACAGCACCCTGAGGCACGGCAATTGTTCACACAGGTCCCGAGGGAGTGCAGAGAGACCAGTCCTGGTCAACGTTCTGAAGAGAGAGAGAGAGAGAGAGAGAGAGAGAGAGAGACATTGAGAAACAGTGAGTGGTGCTCTTATTGTTGGCGTGCAGGCAGGCGAGAGGATTCCCCCGCACCGTGACACTGAGTGGACCTGACAGCAGGGCTCATCAGGTTGGCATAACCTGCCCGGTATCTGCCTGGACCAAAGACAACAAACTCCCCCTCTCCTTTCGTTCTCATTTATCCTTTTTTTTTTTTTTTTTTTCGTCCATATTTGTCCATGCCACTAGATTTCGCCCCCCTCCCCCCTGTCTTTGTTTCTTTCTCGTTGGCCCTCGTGCTGCACCAATTTCCACTCCGGGCCCCTCAAATCACTTAGTCAGCTCTTACCTACTTTCAAAAAAAGTGTCTGGCTTGTAAGATTGCATATCTGAAAAAGCGTGTTTGTGTGCTTGTGTTTGTGGTTAGGGGTGGTGGGCCGGGCACGTCAAAGAGAGAAACTCACAGTATTTCCAGGCTAGTGGTTCCTTTGAGGTCAGGGAACTCACTAATCTGCGTCGCTCCGTTGAGGGAACTACAGCGGGATGGGGAGAAAAGTGTTAGAAAACGCACACACACACACACACACGCAAACTTCTTTGCTTGTGCTTGTTCAACGGCTCATTCCTGGTCTGGGCCATAACGCTCGCTTCCAACATCAACAGGAGATGCTTTGGCTTTTCTCACTGGGGCTGGGGAGCTTCAATAAACGCCGAGCGTGCTTTTCTCGACACGTCCTCACCGCACATCAGCAGCACACGTGCAAGGCCCACAGTGCCACTACAGCGGTTCCGCACTACAGCTCGCTGCTCACAGAGAGACCCGGATTCAGAGATTCCGGAACTGCTGGTCTGACTTCCCTGCCAAGTGTACTCACAGGGTGTGCAGCTTAGGGAGAAACTGGAACGCCGACTGGCCCACAGACTGGATGGGGTTCTCGTAGAAGTGTCTGGGGTGACGAAAAAAAGAAAAGAAAAGAAAACGACGGAAGACAAATAAAGGGTTAGATGTGTTTGCGTTTCCGAGCTTGACAGCCAAGGGATTTCTGGATCTGTGCTTTACGACAGCGTGCATAAACATGAGGGAAAAAAATTGTGTTTTTTTTCCATGGAAGAATGTTGTTATTCGATTGCACCATGTGTTATGTTTGCGTGCGCAGGCTTTGCATGTCCCGGACACTCACATGGTCTGCAGTTGGGGGTTGCCCACGAAAGCCCTTTCGGGGATGGCTTTGATGTTGTTGTTATGGAAACCCCTGGGGATATAAACGCAAATGGTAGGTCACGCAAACAATCTTTGCAAGCTTGAAGTGGCATTCCAGGACTGTTAGCAGATGAGAACGGGAGATGGAGAGAGAAGGGGGTGTGTATCCAAGGGAATGTCCCACAGAGCACCTGTCGTGGGACAGCTGAAAAACGTTTCAGGACACATGACACTCCAACACACAAGCACACATCCACACATCTGCTGAGGATGAGGGAAATCATTGCTGCGCCTCAGTGTCTGTGTGTGGGAGTGTAGGGAGCACCTGTTCGGGGTGAGAGAGATTGTATCCGACTGACACATTAAAATCTCTTAACAGGATTATTGGGGATAACACAGGCATGATAGTAATGCTATGCAGGTGTGTGTGTGTGTGTGTGTGTGTGTGTGTGTGTGTGTGTGTGTGTGTGTGTGTGTGTTTGTGTGTGTGTGTGTGTGTGTGTGTGTGTGTGTGTGTGAACTCACAGTTCCTGAAGCTTGGCCAGTGTCCTAATTGCCCCGGGGAACTCCTGGAGATCGTTATAATTCAGATCCCTGGTGGAGAGGAAGATGGAGATCAATGGTGATGAGCAAATCAGATGTGGGTTACCATTCCTGGATACCGATTGATCCGAGTTGTCCCTGCGATATCAATCATATTTCCTCCACATTTTACGTTCATGCGTGCGAGCACGTGCACCGGGCTCGTCCTTTGAGACCTCGACAGCTGTGGAGAGGTATCCTTGTGACCTTTCACCTTTGCTCCCCTCGCCCGATTATTTTGGTCTGTCTTCTATTAGTCTCTCAGAAAGCACTGATGTCACGGCAACATGCCGGACCGAAACACTAATAGTTGCCACAACTGACACGGCTCCAAGCTGAGGTCAAGACATTTGGTGTTTGTTTTTGTATGCCTGTGTGTGTTTGTGTTTGCGTGTGTGTTCCTGTGCTTGAATATGTGCCTATCTCATTTGTTGTATTTCCTAGCAGTTGCTCCAACAACTCAGCATTATAATGGTTTTAAACACACACACACACACACACACACACACCAGATGAACTGGGGGTGATGCAGATGGCCTCTCGTATTTCTCATAAGCGAGGGCAGTGAGAGAGATTAACCCCTCATTCCAGTGGAATCACCACGTCAATGACACCTGTCATCTGATCTGCTGAGTCATCTCTCACTCTCCGGCCCTGACGGCCACGAGCCTCGAAGACAGCCACGTCTCTTCCAGAGCTCCATTCTTCTCCCCCTCTTCTCCCTCGCTCCATCCCTTCATCTCTCCGCAGACTCACACCCTGTTCCCCCACATTTCCCAGCATGGATAATGGCTTTTAAATAGAGTGTTAAGCTGGGTGGACACACACGCGCACATATACACAGACAGGCATATGCAGCCACACACACACACACACACACACACACACACACACACACACACACACAGACTCATAAAAAAGAACACGTCATTTCTTACACTTCAGCAGGCTGTTAAACAACATGTGTCAAAAACGTTGTGTTCCCCAGACCACCGTGAATATGAAACGCGCGCGCACACACACACACACACACACACGCTCAGAATTACAGCAGTATAATTATAAATGATCTGTTGTCCAGCATCTTTCATAAGAACCCTATGCATTGGCTTCTTTTGGGGTGGCACACACATACAGGCACTCATTAGCTTTTCCCGGCGGTGTTTTATATCTAAGAACAACATCTTTTCAACCTCTAACTGTTAACTAGCAATAGCGCCTGTTCTGTGAGTTTTGCGCTGTGTCGTCGCTGAGCGGTACGGGCCAAAGGAGAGAAGACCTCTCTCACTCAACTTTCGAACCCATCAATGTCGCGGCTAGCACCAACCGGTGCGGCGTCCCGCGTTCCAAAAAACGAAAGCGCTTCTACGCCGCTCCTACGCTAGTAGAGAGGTGCGTTGTTTTTTGTCAGGTCCTCAGACGTCTTCATGTGAGCATGGGCTCAGGTGATTTGAGTTTACAGGCTACTGGAACACAGGAGTTTGCTTGGCCAATGAGTGTGCTCGGAGCTAATCAAAGCGGAATGTTTCTCTTTCCGGCTATCCATCCAGTCATTGGATGGCCGTGGTTCCCAACAGCCCTTGAAACACCTGTGGGGCACGATTGGAAACGTTAATCATGGTGATTAAGACGATCCTGTGGTTCATTGGACCGTGGGGGTATTGGGTGTACCGTGGTGTAGGTCTATCCGATTTGTTTTTCTTTTTGAGTCGTGCGCGTGTGCGCGCACGCACACACACACACACACACACACGCACGCACACACACGCACGCACGCACACACACACACACAATCAGAATTGGTTTCACCTTGCCCCATTGTGTATAGAGTAATGACAACCCCTGTGTTGATATTACTTTTCAGGGCCATGAAATCAGAGGGCCACGCCAGGGCAACGCCGTTCTCTAAACACCCCGAGCACGCTGATTGGTTGTTTTCCCTCCGCGAAACTCTCTCATTATGATAATAACGACGTCCAATGTTTATGGAAACAAAGAGGGTAGTCATTTTTTCTGACGAAACGAAGTGCATTTATGAGCATGAGTGAGTGTGTCTGTGTGTGTGTGTGTGTGTGTGTGTGTGGGGGGGGGGGTTGCGTGCGTTTGTTTCATACTCACAGGGTCTCCAGACTGTGCAGGCCTTCGAAGCACCTCTGGCCCATGCTCTGGATCTGGTTGTTGTGGAGATGACTGTGGAGCGACACAGGCACGTCAACCAATCAGAACTGTTCTAAACACACGTCCAAACAAATCAGCGGGTCGTTACCCATGGCAAAGTACGGCGGGACGCACAGGCAAACCCTCCTCGCCCCCCCACCATTACACAAAACACATACTTCACACATTTACACACACACACACACACACCAGGGTTTCCATTTGAATTTTTTCTTGTCGGTTTGGTCTAATGTATTTTGGAGCAGAGTTGTGGTCTTCACTAGGAAGAGAACAAGAATGACTTATGAGGGTCTGACAGTGACTGATAAAGGGGGGTGGGACCCCCGAGGTCTCTGACGTGACCTGTCCGTGGCATTAGAGCTTCCGTGGCTGGGCACGCCCTGGGGCGCTTCCCACAGTGAGATACCGAGCGAACATTTGAAAAATAATTCAAATCGGTTTGTAACGATTAAGCAAAGCAAACTGTGACAATAGAGTTATACCTCAACATTAGCCGCTGTAGGGTATTACCAAACATCTATAGCATGTAACATTTGTTGCCTGTTTAAACAAAGACTAGGCTATCTGGTAACATTTTGTTTTCTCCTTTTTATCACTATGGCTAAGTGACTAAGACTAAGTCTTCTGCCGCCAACTTGAAATCAAACGTGTCCAGTGTGTCTTTGAAGCCCTTCTCTGCTGGCCAGCTGGATACGGGCAGAACACAGACAAATTGAAGTTTTTCGTTTATCGTTAATTACCAGCTAACGGAAACCCTGACACACACACACACAAACACACACACATTGAAACACACTGAGTAGTTTCCACTCACAGCACGACCAGGGCGGAGAGGTTGGTGAAGGCGTGGTCGGGGATGTGTGTGATCTGGTTGAGAGCCAGGGTCATGGCCTGCAGGAAGGGGAGGGAGGCCAGGGCCTCCACGGGGATCTGGGTCAGGGCGTTGTCGTCCAGCCACAGGTGTCTGAGGGGCCGCACCCCACGGAACGCCCCGGCTGGCACGCTGGACAGCAAGTTGGCATCCAACCGCCTGGAGGAGAGGAGAGGAGAGGAGAGGAGAGGAGAGGAGAGGAGAGGAGAGGAGAGGAGAGGAGAGGAGAGGAGAGGAGAGGAGAGGAAGCTCAGTAAAATCTCAAGCAAAGATTTGTGTGCTTCCATTTCTGCAATCTCTATTTGAGTGAATATGTGCATGTCTGTGTGTGTGTTTGTCAGTGAAACGTATTAGCATACAGGACAGTTATTATGATAATGAGGCACTACTTTCGTCTCCCTTTCATCTGGGTTTGCTGAGATTTACCGTATACCCTGCAGTAATCAAATGATCTATAGCTCCACCAGCGCAGGCATGTCGGAGATCTACAGTACGATAAGGAAAACGGTAACACAATGTCTTCATGCCTCGACTAACTCCAGCCCCCCCCCCACACACACACACACACACACACACACACTTCCACCACCCAAATCGCCTTTTCCTCTCTTTCCCCAAATACAACCTGACGTCCAAATACAGATTCAACCTCCCGGCCACACATTGGGCCGTTCTTTAACACCACATCTCCTCCGGATTCTTCCCCCTTCCCATTCTCCCCTCTCTCTGTCCCTCCGTCCCCCTCTTTCCCTCCTTCTCTCTTTCCCTCCGTCCCCCTCTTTCCCTCCTTCTCTCTTTCCCTCCGTCCCCCTCTTTCCCTCCTTCTCTCTTTCCCTCCGTCCCCCTCTTACCCTCCTTTCCCTCTGTCCCTCCGTCCCCAGCAGACCTTGATGTTTCCAGGGCTCAGACAAATGCGTCTCCAGTGTCAACAAACACGCGGCCGCTTTCATCTGACGAATCTGTTCCCTTCTCCAAGCCTGCGGCGCCCCTTCTCTCCCCGTCAGACGTATGACCTCAGCAACCCTCGGCCCCCTTTTCTTCCGGAATAGGAACTGCCCTCTGGCTACAAAGATCCCAACTCATCTCCTCTGTTTTGTCCTGGACGTGAGCACGCACACACACACACACGCGCGCGCGCGCGCAGGCTCACACACACACAGTGAGAGAAACAGTGATGGATGGTCCCCCTCGGGGCAGTGTGTGACTGCTGGGACCACTAACTACCCCTATTCTTCTTTGGTTGGCCTCTCACACTCCCTCATTCATCTCCCCCCCCCCCCGTCGCCGTCGTCCCTCTCACGCTCCGTGTCGCTCCCTGCGTCGGCCGCTGACCGCCGGCGACCGTAAATCCACGTCCAGCCTCCCCTTTGTTGTTGGCCCCTCCTCCGACATCCTCCCGAAAAAGGAATCTCTTTGACTCTCTCCTTTGACTCTCTCAACCCCAGCTCACCCTCCTCATCCGGTACCGAGCCCCACCCTCACCCCCACCCTCACCCTCACCTCCACCCTCAGCCCCAAACAAAAGGCGCCATCAAAGGGAAATCTGACCTTGACCTTCAGACCCTTTTCTTTTTTTTCTCCTCCCCCCCGGGATATTTTCCACACACACACACACACACACGCACGCACGCTTGCACGCACACACACACACACACACACACACACACACACATAAGAACACGCTGGGGATTCGACCTCTATTTCCCTCAACTCTGGCCCTCGTCACCCCACCACGTGTTGACCACGGCTGCGCCGCGGTCCTCGCAGTACCTGCGGACCCATTTGGTCCCTGACCCGGAGAGCGGGATCAAAGCCAGGGGAGAACCCGGAACGTTCCGGCCCCGTTCCCCCCGGGGAGGAATAACCCTTCCTCCGGGTGAACCTGCCAGGCCTGTGGAGGCCCGCCAGGCGGAACCTGCGGAGTTCCACAGGAGCCAATAAAGCTGCAGCTATTTCCTCTCGGTCACTTCAAACGGGAACGTCTCACTCCGAGACAGAGCCGTCTGAAGCGATCGAGCAGACCGCTGGGCAGCGTCTCGCGCTCGGCAGATGGGCCCAAATTCCTCCAGTACGCAACTCGAAGGGAGAACAGGTTATGCTTCTTTCCTTTTCTTACCGAAAGACACCTGAGTTTGTGGGCATCTGAGTCTGTGGACAGAGGACGGTAAGCGAAGAGATCATTCAGGCCCGTCTGTGCTCGAAACGGTCTGTAGGTGTGGTGATGGAGGAAAAACGGGTGAAGTCTCTCTTTGTGAATGCAAACAGGTGAGGTCTCTCTTTGTGAATGCAAACAGGTGAGGTCTCTCTTTGTGAATGCAAACAGGTGAGGTCTCTCTTTGTGAATGCAAACAGGTGAGGTCTCTCTTTGTGAATGCAAACAGGTGAGGTCTCTCTTTGTGAATGCAAACAGGTGAGGTCTCTCTTTGTGAATGCAAACAGGTAAGGTCTCTCTGTGAATGCAAACAGGTGAAGTCTATCTTCTCTCTCTCTCCCTCTCTCTCTCTCTCTCTCTCTCTCTCTCTCTCTCTCTCTCTCTCTCTCTCTCTCTCTCTCTCTCTCTCTCTCTCTCTCTCCCTACCTGCTGCGTTTCATGTCTGGATGGGAGGCGCCTACCAGCTTCACTCTCTAAATCTCTCCCAGTAATCCTTCTCCTTTGGGCTCATCATTACGGTAATGACATGGTGCGTCTACATCCACTACCGGTGTGTGTGTGTGTGTGTGTGTGTTTTACCACCTGTGCCACTCTCTGAATGCGGGGATTGAGAATAGACCACACACTCACACACGGACACACACACAGTGCCTCAGGGAGGGCCTGACCACAGAGCCACAGAGTGGATGTGTGTGTGCATGCGTGCGTGTGTGTGTGCAAGCTCAGAATCTGGGTTGAGGAGGAGCAGGTCTGGTTTTTACCAGAGGGGAAACGCTGTTGGTGGCAGATGAATTACATCTCCACATTCCGCCTCTGTAAAAACACCGGCGGCCTGTGTGTGTGTGTGTGTGTGTGTGTGTGTGTTCGGATTTGTATCAGAATGTGAAAGTGTGACGTAAAGGAAATTACCCTATGGATATTTACAGGGAATTAATCATTTGGAAAGCATGGATCTGTAGCGTGTGCGGTGAGGTGGGGGGGCGAGGTCACCAATGAGGAGGACCAGAGACGTAATACAACCCTAACCCACACACACACACACACACACACACACTAACACTGACCCGCTGATGATACAATTAGGCTACCAAACGCTCCCTCATTAGCTGCCGGGAACAGCGGCGTGGGTGGGAGGCCGGCGGTGGAGAGGAGCGGATCAGGAAGAGGAGGGGGAATTGAAGGAAAACGGGGTTGTTTCACAGCTCATTGGAGATGCTCTCCCTGGACTGCAGTGTCTGCCGGCTCCCTCATGACTTCCAGATGCTGCCAGGAGCGGGCCGAGGCCTCGCGCCTCACACGGAGACGGAGGCTTCCTGGAACGCCTGGAGAGGCCGAGCACCGGGCCCTCTAGCCTCGGACACACTTCCTCTACGGAATGGAACGTGCGCTGTGGTATTCGATCGCGGCGTCTCAGGTCTGGCTTGGAGTGTGCGACAGCAGCCACATACTTGTGTGGGAGTGTGTGTGTGTGTGTGTGTGTGTGTGTGTGTGTGTGTGTGTGTGTGTGTGTGTGTGTGTAGGGTATTTGGGGAGGACTCACAGAGACAGCAGGTTGGGTAAATCCCACGGAACATCACTGGGCAGTCTCTCCAGTTGGTTGTTCTGCAGCATTCTGCATGACAGAAGGAAGAGAGAAGAGAAAAGTTAGCCACCAAGAATGTCCATTTCCCGTTTCTAAATTTGTGAAAAAGAAGAGAGAGGGGGGGGGAAGAGAGAGAGAGAGAGAGGGTGAAAGAGAGGAGCTTCTTGGGTGGGCTGCTGATGTCATTCTCGGAAGAATGGAGCAGAAAGTGAGGAGGAAGTGGGGAGCAAACAATGCATCTCTCTCTATCTCTCTCTCTCTCTCTCTCTCTCTCTCTCTCTCTCTCTCTCTCTCTCTCTCTCTCTCTTTCTCTCTCTCTCTCTTTCTCTCTCTCTCTCTCTCTCTCTCTGAAGTCTTTATCAGGTCCAGTCGTCTGACATTTGAGGCGTACACAGAGTCTCCAGTGTGTCGCTCAGAGCAGTAACATTTTGCCTTTATCACAGGATCATGGTGCCACAACAGGCAGCCTAGTGTTAGTGTGAGTCTGTGTGTTGTGTGTTTGCGTGTGTGTCTGCCGCCAAAGTGGGCAGCAGACGTGTGTTCAAAAGGTCATTTCTGGAAAGACTCTGTAACGTTGTGTTGTGAAAAAGCGGTTGTTTTTTGAAGGAGTTAGGACGAAAGGTGTCACTGGGGTTTTCGACGAGGAGAATAGAACCCACTTTCCCTTCGAATTTCAAAGACATTCCCAGGGGGCAGCTTCAAGAATCTCAAGGTTCGCAACATAATGTGTGTGTGTGTGTGTGTGTGTGTTTCCTTTTCTCTACGGGGACTCTGTGGTTACTCCACACAGGGTCAGTGGCCCGTTTGAGCCTGACACAGGGGGACTTGAGCTAATATATTGAGGAAGGAAACAGCAGTTCAGCGGCTTCGAGGTCACAGAGAGTGTTTGTGTGTGTGTGTGTGTGTGTGTGTGTGTGTGTGTGTGTGTGTGTGTGTGTGTGTGTGTGTGTGTGTGTGTGTGTGTGTGTGTGTGTGTGTGTGTGCGTGCGTGTGTGTGCATGTGTGTGGGGTGTTGACCGCTTTAGTCTCTGACCTTTGGAGATAGTACTGCTTTCTGGATAATGACATAATAGTGCAGGCCACATGTCTTCTCTCTAGAGTCTAGACTACTGAGCCTCAGCTGCCCTGCTGGCCGCGTCGAGTTTCACCACTGCTGCTTTGTTCCTCGTCAGCTCAAAACAGTTGGCCCGGGCTTTGCCCCTAACAATCACGTAAAAATAAAAAGCCTCGTAAAAACCGAGGGTCTAATTGAGTGGATTACGCCGCCATTCGGCTTTGGCAGGGAGGAAAAAAAGATATTCTGTTGGTCTCCAGGATTTGAGGCGGCGGACTCGGCGGAAACGGGGGGCGTTGAGTGAGGGGCTTTGGGGGACATTTTGTCACTCGTTCTAATCTCTGTGGGTGGTGAGGCCGGGAGGTCTATATATGGCTGCTTAACACCTGTGTCATCAGACCCGGCCCGGTAGGCAGTGCGCAAGAGAGAGACAGCGTGTGGGCTGGTATGTGTGTGTGTGTGTGTGTGTGTGTGTGTGTGTGAGCCTATGAGTCCATGACTGTGTGCATATGATTGTAATAGAGCCTGCTTGGAACCAAAGGAACTGCAAGTAGGGCAGGTCTCCCCCAGCCCATAAACTTTAACTGCAGTTAATGATGCGTGGCCAGTGTTTTTTATTCAAGACAGACACACGGCACTCCCCTATATTGTCGGAGTGGAACAACCCACCCGGGAGGAGGGCTGAACCACCGTAGGAGGACGGGGGGGAGGAGGTTACTCACAGTACTTTGAGGTTGTTGAGACCCAGGAGAGCTTGGCCTGAGATATACCTCAGCTGGTTTCCTGAAATACGCCTGAAGAGAGAGAGAGAGAGAAAGAGAGAGACAGTGGGATGAAAAGAAAAATTGGTCAACATAATTAATATGTCTCCTAAGGAAAACGCTCACTCTGCTTATTCTAAGAAGCTGGAGCGAGCTGCAGTGACTTCATCTTAGTGTTCCTGTCTCGGGGTTAGGGTGAGGGCATTATGCAAATAACACTCCTCTATTCCCTTCAATGTGGTCACCACTGGCCCACAGCACATTCTAAAAGTCAAAAGCCGCCCCCGAGAGAGCTCAAATGAGCGAGTAGAGAATGTATTGAATGAGACTGAGATTAGGTCAGCAAGTGTGGGGTGTGTACACAGAGGG
>CM030174.1:24779828-24789828 GCA_017639675.1 Aplochiton taeniatus | reverse complement strand
TGTGTGTGTGTGGTGGTTGCAGGGTCGGGCGCCTGCTTGTGCCGCTTCAACAGTTCCAACGAACAGCGAAATAGTAAACGAAAGGGGTAAAATGTTGTCCCCCCCCACCGGGTCCCTGATAGGCTGCGATCCGCGGACACACACACACCAGTCCGTATGGGCTCCTCCACACCGGCATGGATGTCTTTCGTCGGACTATCAGCAGACAATCTTATCGCGCGGCGGGAGAGAGGACAGACGTAGTGCAGTGCCGGCTAACTCCACACTCCCCGCTCCTCTCACTTCGCTGCTATGCCACTGATAGAGCCCCCGAGTGTGGAATGTTGGACAACCCTGTCCCATGGATTTGGGAGATGAAGGATAACATCGGGTGGGGATAAGATCATTCAGTCAGAATGTTGTTGAAGTATGAGCCAGCCTTAACACTTCCCTAAATGTGGTGGGGTTGAACGAAGGTTACAGGGGTTATTGATTGAATTCCTCAAATTCCTGTTTTTCTGCGTGGTAACTGGCCACTGTAAAACAAATGTAAAAAAAATCAAATAAACAAAAAGGCCCCTAATGGTTTCCAAAACAACCAAAACATGGAGAGGCTGACACGTGAATCATCCTCGGTCTGGGATGAAAGATGTTTTTTTCCTCCCCAAGGCCCTGCCTTAACTGTGGATCAAAAGTAAATAAATCTTAATCTGGAAAAGGACACTTCTTTCCGAGAAGTTCCGATGGCTACACTTTCAAGGCTGTGTCCTGACCACAACAAGCCTCTCAGAGGAGCTGGAGTCACCCGGACAGCGCGTGGGGAGCTGCTTCCCCAGCGCTTTCCCAAAGGCCTGGAGGAGGAGCACTCGTTGAAAGGTGCCCACTCCGGAGATACCGCGACCGCCATGCGGGGAACGCCGATGACGGACGCGGATGTTGTGAAGAATATTTCTTTCGGGGGGCCCCCGAATTCACCTCAAACCACCTCCTGGCGTATACTAATGCGGGGGGGGGGGGGGGGGGGGGGGGGGGGGGGCGGGGGATCAGAGGTACACACACAGTGTCTTTCGTTTCATCTGAATGTGAGCGTGGCTCTTAAGACCTTGAAATGGAGATGAGCAGACAGACGGACAGACTCAATCCGAACCTCACCGCGGACGCCCTGTCATTGACGGACAGGCACCTAGTCTGCTCCTCCTCCATCTCCCTTTCTCCCCTCTCTCTGGTTAAGAGCCATGGGTTGAATGCTTGTGTGTGTGTGTGTGTGTGTGTGTGTGTGTGTGTGTTTATGCGTATGCCTTAAAGGAGGGAATAATTGAAGCAGCGTGATCAAAGTGGTGAATGAAGACATAATGAGAGGGGCCTTGAGATGAGTGGCAGCTAGTGGGGAGACGGATGGACGGAGGAGGAGGAGGAGGAGGAGGAGGAGGAGGAGGGGCAAAACGCTTTCGTGATGTTACTCCCATCAACAACACGGTGTATCAAAGGGCCGTTCCACCTGATCAGCACCTGCTTGGGCAAATGGATTTAATAACCTCGCTTGAAGTTCAACCCCATTAGGCGCCACAGTAGTGAGAGAGATAAAGGATGTGCAATTAGTGGCAGGATGCATGTGCC
Organism: Aplochiton taeniatus; assembly: GCA_017639675.1. Classification (NCBI taxonomy): domain Eukaryota; kingdom Metazoa; phylum Chordata; class Actinopteri; order Galaxiiformes; family Galaxiidae; genus Aplochiton; species Aplochiton taeniatus. The sequence continues at coordinate 24,788,232 of CM030174.1, read as the reverse complement.
ATGCCTGGTCCATTATAGGGCTTCCAACCTCCCCGCGGTGCCGTCAGCCTCCTCCCCCCTTATCCACCGAAAGCAACCACAGAGAGAGAGAGAGAAACAACAGCGGCCCCTTGAAGGGTGAATGGTGTTTGAGGTGCGAGAGTCGTGAAGGGGGAGAGGGGGAGAGAGAGAGAGAGAGAGAGAGAGAGAGAGAGAGAGAGAGAGAGAGAGAGAGAGCTACGGGCGACATCCAGGAGAGCGGACAGCAGTAGAGGAGTCGGGAAGGAGGGATGGGAAGGGGGAGGGGGGGGGGGGGAAGAGCAGAGGCCCTGACTTCAAACGCTCCCTCTCTCTACCAGTCCCAGCACGCCTGGCCCTTGTCGGCCCCCCTCTCTCTCCCTCGCCACCCCCCCTGGCAGACCCAGTTCTGGAGAAAAGGCCTACCAGGAGGTTGTTTATTTGCATTGACTCTATAATTTGTCATAATTATGTTGTTTTTTAAGATAAAGAGCACAGCTCCGACCCCCCCCCCCCCCCACCTGCAAGATTTGCCAAGCACAGACGTGCCTCTTCCTGCCTCGGCGCTCGGCCGGCCGCCCCCCCCGGTGCGTCTCCCGAAACGATCGTAGATCCGTAAAAAAAAAAAAAGGGCTTTTATGGCAGCAACATCCTCCCCTGGAAGAGTTACAAAGCAACGTAGGCCTGTCCATAAAACCCTTGGACCCCAGAGAGCCTCTGTGGAGGGGGGGATGGGGTTGGGGGGAGGGGGTGGGGGGGGGGGTGGAGGGGTCATAAACCATTGGCTGTCCCAGCCAAGCTACAGCGGGGAGCCGGCCCTGGACCTTCTCCGGGAAACAATGGGGAGACGGCTTCCAGGTCCCACCTCGCGCGTAGCCTCTGACCAGGTGTCTGGGATGGCGGGCCGGGTTCCTCGGTAGAACATCGGACGCCGGGACTTATCTGTGTGGGTGAAGGCGTTGGCGGTGTATTTTTCCGAACCCACAGCGGCGCATTGACACCGCGCCCAGGGACCCTGAGCCTCCTAGCGATGGCGGGCATTGCAGCGCTCTTCCGTCGGTCCGATGTATACCGTGACCAGATATTAACAGAGTTACAGCAGTCACCACAGAACTGTTCCGTCAGTCCAATGTATACCGTGACCAGATATTAACAGAGTTACAGCAGTCACCATAGAACTGTTCCGTCGGTCCAATGTATACCGTGACCAGATATCTCCATAGTGACAGCAGTCGCTGTCCCATCGGTCCGATGCACACCGTGAGCAGATATCTCCATGGTTACAGCAGCGCTGTCACATCGGTCCGATGCACACTGTTAGAGTCACCCGTGCTTTTCTCTAACCAGCCGCCCTCTTTGATCACTGGCAGCTCATGCCTCATAGGCTGCAGCTGCAAGCATTAGTAAAGAAAACATAGGCCTCTGTTCAAACACACGCATGCACACACACACACACACACACACACACACACACACACACCCACACACTGAAACACAGGAATGCGCGCATTTATGCCCGAGTGGCTGCATGCCCTGGCAGAATGAAAGCCTCAGGTGCAAGTTGGCACACACACACACGTCGGTGGGTATTCAGACGTCGTCGGTGTTTCAAACGCCTCAGAACCAGCGCTCTCTAGGATTAGGGCTGGCGGGAGGGAGGGAGGCAGGTAGTGAGTGCTGCAGGAGCTCCCTGCATTGTGTTTGCCAAACGCACCCAGAGACCTACCTCTCTCTCTCTCTTGGTATCCCTCTGTAGTTAGAAAGTCTAACATTCTATCAATCTTTACTCCCGCAGTACATGCGCAGCACGACTATTGTCGCGGGGATCGAGTGTGTGGATACACATCAAAATGGCCGCCCCCAAACACCCCAACGGGTTTTTCAAGTGTCCACACTTTACAGTGTCGAATACACCCGGATTTAACGCTACCAGTAGCAACCCTGACAGGCGTTTTTTTTTCATAACCGCATGCCGTTAAGACCACGCCAGCCCTAGAAGCGTAACACTGGTGAGTGCGCTTGTGGAGAGTGCCAAGAGCCGACCCACGTCGACACTTTTGGGGGAGTTGGCGTGACACCGGCGCCGTTGCTGTGCGCTGGGCACGACGGGACATAACTCAGGAGGCGTGTACTCACAGTTCCGAGAGCAGGTGCAGGCGGTGGAACGCTCGGGGAGGGATCTCGCTGATGTTGTTCATGCTGAGATCGCTGGAGGAGAGAGGAGGAGACAGGGTGAGGGAGAGAGAACACAGCAGCAACTTTTGGCAAAGAGTCCATTTCTATACATAGCCGAGGGAAGATGATGATTGATGAACATTAGGTCGCTGAATCAAAGCGGCGCGTCAGGAAAACGGAAGAGGAGGCAGATAGGTAGCAAGGGTAGAAGGGCGGAGAGGAGGGGGATGGAAGGGTTGACCCAGGGAGGGGAAAGGGGAGGGAGAACTTTCCTAAATGAATCAACGTTGGGCAGCTGTATTTTCCTCCTTGTCCCCATGACTCTTTCTCTTTTCCAGATGTTTCCCTACCTTGTCCCCGCTCTCTGATTTAACCTTCAATCTCTCTCTCTCTCTCTCTATCTCTTTCGCTTTCTCTCTATTTCTTTCACTCACTCTCTCTCTCTCTCTCTCTCTCTCTCTCTCTCTCTCTCTCTCTCTCTCTCTCTCTCTCTCTCTCTCTCTCTCTCGCTTTCTCTCTTTCTCTCTGTGTCCCTCTCTTTCTCTCTCTCTCTCTGCACTTCTCCCCACGTCTCTGTCTACGTAGCTTGACTATCTCTCTATCTCTATTAGGCTCTGTCCGTCTCCCTGTGAGGTTTCTCTGTCTCTAATATGCTCTCTCCGTCCCTTTTAATATTTTTCAGTCTCCATTTCATTTCTCACTCATTCTCTTTCTAGGCTTCTCTGTCTTTATGGAGCTCATCTCATTTCCCCCTCGGTTCAGGGCTATAACATCTTCACTCTCCATTTCTTGCCGCTTCTCTGACACAGACTCTGACGTGAGAGGGTGTGTGTGTGTGTGTGTGTGTGTGTGTGTGTGTGGCTAATGTTGATGCAGCTGGGCTGCGGTCAGAGAGGGAGATTTGGAGGACTCTTGCCACACACACGCACACGTTGTCTTGTAGAAATTGTAACTCTGCCACATAATCACGGCTTATGTGTGGAGATGCGCGCCACACCACGCGACCTCACAGCCACAGTCACGTCAGGTCACTTCCTTGAAAAACAAGAAGGGAACGATGTGTTGATGTCGTTTCTCCCTTTTCCTGTTTCTCCATCCCGATGACCAACGGAGCGCAGCTCTTGATCCAAGGCCAGTCGCCAACGCTGTGTGTCTGAGGAGATGTTTGCGTGTATATGTGTGTGTGTTGCTGGCCTTGGTTCATAAGGCCAGACCACCGGGCTTGCGAGTGTGCACCGGGCCCTCAGAAGCACTTCTCAGTGTGGAAGTTTTGACGCACGGCTGTTTGTTTGCTTTGTCAGCCTCGTCGGAGGAAGACCTGGAATGAATTATCCCCCCGGACTCTGATCCCGGGGCAGTGTGGATGCAAGGCGCCTGCACTGGGCCTATGTGCCGCACTGAGCCGGGATGAGAACGTGAAAGCCCCCGGATCAAAGTAAGTGGACCAATGCCCTCTCTTAGTAATGCCATAGTGGACTGTAATGTAGTGGTGGTAGTGGGAGATTGGATCCAGGAGCAGTGACAAAGAACAGACAAACTAGGCAGGTCAAAGATTAAGTTAATGAGGCTGGCGCAGTTTACTTTGAAGTCCAACACAGGAGACAAAAACTATAACCAACAAAAAATGTTTTCAGTAAAAAAAAATAAAAAATGGCAAGTCTAATAAATCAAACATAAAAAGTCAGGGATACAAAGAGTCATAACACATCCTTCATGTAACACAAAGACCTGGCAACAGAGAGAACAAACACAGGGCCTTAAATACAAGTGAACCCAGGTGTTCCCAATAACTGCGGAGACATAAAAAATCCGCGACACCATTCACCCTCTTTGCTTAGGCAGATGACAACTTCTCCTCCCACACAGACTCCTTACAGTGGACATTATAACATTGTGTATTTTAAAAGCTCCCGTAAGACACTAAAACATCCTCTAACACAGAGGTGCTAACACACACACACACACACACACACACACACACACACACATATATATATTTATTATATTATATTAGCACAAGGGTCATCCTTTGAGCTAATGCAGCTCATACCCAGCACTCCAGTAAAGTCCCCGTTACTTCCTCTTGACAGACGGTGAAGCTGATTCCCACTGATAAACCAAATCTAAAGCTGTCGTCCCATTGCAATGGGACTGGATCTATCGGACTTGTCTGGAGTCGTGGGGATGGACTGCACTAGCCCAACGGATGACCTTGCGAGAGGATACAGACCGGTGGTGCCATCACATGCCAACCACACACACACACGCTCACACGCACACACGCCACAGCACCAAACTCTCCCCCTAGCCTCTGAGAGGATCGTCGGCCAGAGTCGGGCAGCGTCCACTTCTTCCCCTGCCGCTCGCTGGTTCTGATTAACCAGCCGTAAACAAGCGTGGTGGGGAGTCCACACAACAGTGACCTGACTCAGACAGGATAAACACCCCCAGGAGAAGAAGAGCGCTTCCAAAAAAAAAAAAAGGTAAGTCATGTGGAACGCTGGAGTGCGCAGCTCGCCCGCGCTCTCCGGAAAAGCGCACGGCGAGCCGGGGAGACATTCCTGCTCTCCAAGGCCTCCGCTGACAACCTGACGCATTGTTGGACTGCCCCGCGCCACGGCTTGTTTTTAAAACCAAATAACAGCTGTGGGTTTTTTTTTCTTGTTTTTTTTTCATAAACCGCGATAATTATGATTGATGACTACCACATGTGAAATTGCGCCGGCCCACGCGGCAATGTGCAGATATTTTTTCGCCGCAAATACAGTAGACGCATAACGAAAAAACAAAAAAAATGGATATAAAGCTTCAAAAACAGGCTTGCATCAGAGGCAGTAAAGAGTATGAAATTAGACTGGGGCCTTATTTGCACACTTTATGGGGGTTCATGGTGTGCTAGTGCTTGTGTGTGTGTGCTGTGCGTGTGTTGGGGTTACAATGTGTTCCATTTATAGTATTCTGTGGGGTATGTGGTGAGATGCCTGTCCTTTATTTTCACACCCCCATTGTTTTGGCAGATGTGGTGGGCACAGGCCCTGGACGTGTGCTCACCACATCACACAGGCCAATCGGCGTCTGCTTTCAGGGCCTGGGAAAGGACTAGATGTGTGTGTGTGTGTGTGTGTGTCTGTGTCTGTGTCTGTGTGAGAGAGAGAGGGTAGGCAGACAAAGGTAGATCCGTCAGACACCATCTTCGCCATCGTGGCGTCATATCTGACAGGGCTGCTGCTGCTGCCTAGTTCTCCCAGGCTGTAACACCCCCACCCCCCAGCACCCCCCCCCCCCCCCACACACACACACACCCGCCCCCGGTCCTGTCTCGCAGGCACACAGACAGACGTCTCCAGGGCTCTCAGATCTCCGCCTGGTGCTGACGGACAGACTAAAGACTCCCGAGCAGACACCGGACTATTAGGGTTCCATGAAGATCCATGTTCATCCCTCAACAAACACTCGGCTCTCTCCCTCTTAATTGCTTTCTTTTTATCTTTCTTTATCCTGCTATCTCTCTCTGTCTCGCTCTCTCGGTGTGTGCATCTGTCTCTCTCTCTCTCTCTCTCTCTCTCTCTCTCTCTCTCTCTCTCTCTCTCTCTCTTTCTCTCTCTCTCTCTCTCTGTCTCTCTCTTTCTCTCTCCCCTCCCCCGGGAGAAGACACACGTAATCTCTATGACCCCGGACAAAGCTGCGCGATGAATATAATTTATGTAATAAATGTAATGTGTTGCGGCGGTCGCAAGCATTTGAATTATTTTTACAAGGGGCTTCAGGCTCGGCTTATCGTAGCCATAACCAAAAGATTGAGCGACTCGTACATTGGGTCAGACCAGGGGATGGGGGGAAATGAAGAGGTACATTTCCATTCATCACCCTCCTGAATGTACTAACTCAATGAGATTTATCGTCACCCCCTTTCATTGTCGTCAGACGTAACTGAAGTATGCTATCTGCCGTGTGATCAAAGCAGAGAGTGCCTGTGTGTGTCTGTGTGTGTGCCCGCAGCCCAATTGTAGCAGATCTCAGACGAGTAGATTTTAAACAAGGCTGGTGATTTAGCGCAGCAAAACACTCGACCACATCACACGACGAACACCCCTGTTTATGCTCGAAGAGCTGACGGTACACACACACACACACACACACACACACACACACACTCACACACAACCGCCCCCCCCCCCTCCCCCCTCCCACACAAACACACACACACACCTCTAGGTGCTGCTGGGTAATGGACCACCCTGGTGTGTGAAAAGGCCCTCATCTCAATACAGATGGGATCAGCAAATCAGGTGTCGCATGCCGGCGTCCGCAGCGGAACCGAAGTCTTCGGTGACTGTCCCGTGTCAAGTCTTCTATGGAAATATATGGGGGGTCCTCTAACCCCTCATCGCAACCACACAGAGACACACACACACACACACACACACCTAGCCACACATATCTTATCAGATGGGGCTGTTTCTTTCAAAGACAAGGATCCGTTTCATAACTCCCGTTCCCACGTACCCACCCCACCAACCCTGCCCTGCCTGAGGCCCGCAATCAAACTCTCCTTCTCTCTTCCTCCCTCTTTCTGCCTCTCTCATGTACCGCCGTTTGGCCTCTGGACACGTTTAAAACCCGTGCACCTCGACGAACATACAGCCGACTGGAGACACACACACACACACACACACTCTGCCTCTCGACATGCTAACGCACACGCTCGTAAACTCTCCTCCACAGCCCGCCCCACCCCCTTGGTCTTTTCATCTTCTCTCTCCTTCCGTTGATTTTCTCCCCATCCCTTTCTACCTCCCTCAGGTGAGGAGGCTCTCCCCAGACAAAGAGGTAATGGCGGCGCTAATCTGCCGGTGGCTTTGAAAACAGTGTTTTTTTGTCCGGGAGAAACATTGAGGGAACGGATCTTTAGTGGGAGGAGGCCTGGTGGGGGGAGCCACACCTATCGCAGTGGCATCCGCCGCGGCGTCTTCAGCCTGACTGAGTCGAATGTGAGCCGCTCATTTATTTCAAACAGCCAAGATGAAAGAGTCTCCAATCAATGTGTGTGTGTGTGTGTGTGTGTGTGTGTGTGTGAGAGAGAGAGAGACAGAGTGTATGTAAAGGCTGGAGAGGTACAAGTCTGTTAGATTGTTCCTATTGCAACTGCTTAGTGTACATGCACATACACACACACACACACACACACACACACGCACACACAAAGAGTCAGGGAGGAGGACACAATGATCTCCTCCCCTCTTTCCCGGCCTAAGGACGTGTTTTTCTCTCACACGCTCCCAGACTTCCTGGGAGGGGCGCCCTGCCTTTTGTGTCAGAAGGCGCTCTCTCTTTATCTCCGCTCGCTTAGTCTCCCTCTTTTTCCTCTCTTTCATGGGACACAAAGAGCGAGGGAGAGGGCGAGGAGGAGTCATTCACCTGGCCAGGGGAGAGGGCACGGCCGACAAAAGAACGTGAGACCGAGAGGAGAAGAGGAAGGAGGAAAAAGGAAGAGATAAAGGCGGAGAAAAGAGACACGCATCCGCTTTTTGTCCCGGCGCATTTGTGTGTGTGTGTGTGTGTGTGTGTGTGTGTGTGTGTGTGTGTGTGTGTGTGTGTGTGTGTGTGTGTGTGTTTCCTTTCGACTGCGGTCGGGGAGAGAATGACAGGCGGATGTCTGGGCGGAGTAAGCGCCTGTTTAGTCTGAAGGCCCTGTCATGGGAAACACAGTCCGGCCCTTTGGGGCCCGTTCATAAGTACCCTGACACACACGTACACACACACACATACGTAGACACGCACGAGTACCCACTCGCGCACACTCCGGCGTACCGACAGCAGTGTCTCTATATGTGCTATGTGCGTTGCTTGTCCTCCCCCACACAGCCTGTCATGAGACGGCAGGGGAAGGGGTCGGAGGTCAACGACTTCAGTGATGGAACAGGAAGTGTCGGGACAAAAGCTGCACAACATCCAACGGCCTCTCTCGTGAGGAGAGGGTCACAGCGGATGGCTGTGTGAAAATGCCCTCTCGCCATTGGTTTGCGTGGCTTTTCCCATAGACACTGTCGTCGCCATCCCAGTGTGACTGGTGGGTCTCAAGCTGGATGTTTGACACTCGAGGGGTTCCCCGGGGGAGGGGAGCCCTCGCGCTGTCTGTACTCCGGGGACCGAGTGAAACTCGCGGCCGGCTTCACCGTTGCGGCCGGGTTTCTTTGGCGGACAGGCCTCGGTTCCGCTCGCGCGCCCCGTT
>CM030174.1:24759828-24774828 GCA_017639675.1 Aplochiton taeniatus | reverse complement strand
GCGGGAACGGCGGCCCAGGGTCTGGCAGCAGCGCTCTCGGCCGTGGATTGGATGGAGTCGCCGTGTGTTGTAATGTTTCACGCCGAGGCCTGTAGTGAAAAATGGCCCCCGCCGGGCTGACGTGCGGGGAGTGTGAGCGTGTTTATTGTTGCACTCGAGTGTGGATCCGATTTCTATAGAAGGCCTGTGTATGGAAAACCAGACTGACCATACCTGTGTCCCTGGTCCTGTGTGGAAGTGTGGCCCCCTCTCTTTCTGCCCCCCCCTCTCAGTGTGGTGTGTGTGAGGTTGGTCCCGTCGTTTATTTATCCTATTCTAGATCAGACCTCGTACTCGCTAATTGGTCTAGTTTCACTGTTAGGCAACCAGGGGAAATAAACAATTACTCCCTGTGTCCGCAGGGAATTTATTGTGTGTGTATGTGCGTGTGTGTGTAAGCGTGAACGTAAGTGTGTGTGTGTTTATAAATACACGGCCACTGTGAGGCTGTACAGGAGATAAAATGTTTCCACTGAGCCTTAGTGACTAAGGCAACTTGGGCCGCAATATTCACCTGTTTGCTGCTTTATCAGAGGAGCAAGAAACCAAACAAACTACAGAAGCTCTCTCTTTCTCTGTCTCTCTCTCTCTCTGTGTCTCTCTGTCTATCTCTCTCTCTCTCTCTCTCTCTCTCTCTCTCTCTCTCTCTCTCTCTCTCTCTCTCTCTCTCTCTCTATCCCTATAGCTCACTGTCTCCCTCCCGCTTTCTCTCTCTCTCTCCAATACTCATACATACAAACATACCAACGGGAGCACACACACACACACACACACACACACACACACACACACACACACACACACACACACACACACACACACACACACACACACGCGCGCACACCCGCACTCACACACTGAAACGTGCTCACAAACACACAAACACAAGGCCCTGATGTACAGAGGAGACTGCAGAGCCGGGACTGGCGCTGGCACCGTCCTCCGAGTCATGTGGCCCCGGCGGCCCGCCCGGCCGGCCCCTCGTTCCAAGCACGATCGGTTCCCGGACGGAGTCGGGGGCCATGTTTCACACGCATCCGCTCCATGTGTTTACGCTCCGCTCCGCCGTTGGGCTCCCATAACGATGGAAGAGGTAACAGATGGGTAGGAAGCGTCGGTCCGAAAACGGAAGGGAGTGCCGTTGTTTTTTTTGTACGAACGGGCCGGACTCTCCGTCGCGATCCGCTGGGCTGAGCTCCCTCGGCGTTCCCTGTCCTCCGGGAATGCCACGGGACGCTCTTTCGAAAGCCATCACTGCGGTGCGCTGTGCTTTGGGTATTTCTCAGGGAGATTTTATCCCTGGAAGCCATGCTTTAGGAAGCTGGCTCCAGGCCACAGAGGCTGAACGGCGACTTAAACCGGAAATGTCGTTGTTTTTGAGGCGTCTTCTGTTTTAAACCTAAATCCGAATCCTAAACCTACATTTCCGCCCTTTGACAAGGCAGACGGTGAAGAGGTCTCTACTAATAAGATAAACGTTGGATCCAAGATTCATGTAAATGTCTATTGACCACAGTTGGTGAGCAAACTGATAAGTCTTTATCATATTGTAGATGATATGTTTTAAAAAATGTATATATTTAAAGCATTACTATCATGTCTTGTGTAGTAAGGATGTCCTGCAACCGACTTTCCTAACTTGTGTTTGGCGGTCATGACACCACAAATGCACGCGCAGAAACGCAATCACACACGCGCACACACACACACACACACACACACACACACACACACACACACACACACACACACACACGTGTGTACATCCATTCGAGAACCCCACACACAAACACAAACACACACGCAGACACACGCACATGTTGGACCTCCAGTTGGCACTAAGAAACCTGACACTGAAAACAGCCGTCCAGTAATATCACCTTACTGGCCAACAGACACAAGCTCACCCATGCACCCAAATGGACCCTGTCTATTTCCATCAAGCCCCAGGCTGTGCCCGCGCTCTCCAACCGTTCCATATCCTCCCCATCCCCATCCAGAATACCCCCCCCCCCCACCCCTATTAGAACGACAAGAAGGTGACACATCCTTTTCTCTGAAGATGGCTCTGAGCTAAAGGTGAATTTCCACCCAAAGCAGGTCCCAAAGTGGGACACCCCGCTCCACATAGAACGACAGAGCGGTGACAACAGAGCGAAACGTCGACAGCCTTGGAGGGGGAGGGGGGAGGGGGGGGACGAGACGAGAGGAGGACTCTGAAAAGTAGAGGTGAGCGTGGGGAGGGAATCGGCGGGAGGGTCGGGGAGTGATCTACGACGGGGGGACAGGGGAGAGGGGCCGGGAGGGGGGGGGGGGGTTGTGGAGGAATCCCAGAGGAAGTCGGCAGGGTGAGAGGCAGAGGTCAAAGGTGAAGGGGGTAAAGGGTGGCGGAGGGTTGGAGGAGAGGAGAGGAGAGGAGGCAGCGATAACCAGAGACGTCGTTGGAGCGAGCGGGGTTTAGGGGGATAAACGGAAACAGATGATTAGGAGTCGGACGCTGTGTGTGTAAGGACTGGAGGAGGAGAAGGAGGAGGAGGAGGAGGAGGTGGAGGAGGTGATGGGCTACTTACAGGTACGTGGTGAGCGGGCTGAGGTTGTCCGGCACCGACGATAGTCCCAGTTCCGAGCAGTCCACCATGACGAAGATGCCGTCCTCCTCGCACTGGCACGGAGACGGGCACGGGGCGGCCGCCCCGCCCGCCCTCTCCTTGGCCTGACCGTGGCCCCCGAGGCCCTGGGCAGAGCCCCAGACTCCCAAGGCGGTGTGGAGCACCAGCAACACAGGCAGCATGTCTGTCTGCGTGTCTGTCTGTCTGTCTGTCTGTCTGTCTGTCTGTCTGTCTGTCTGTCTGTCTGTCTGAATGGCTGTCTGACTGACTTACCGTCTCACGGTGTCACTGTCTGAAAGGTTCTCTGGAGGGATGCCGTGCTCCTTTAATGCTCCCACTTCCCCCGGTCTTGCCCTTCCGCTTTGTACCCCCTTTTTCTCTCCTCTCTGTGGTGCCGGTGTGTCAATCTCTGGTCAGCCCTTTGGAACTCCCTCCGCATCTCTCCCTCCCTCCTTTCTCTCTGTTGTCCTTCTGCTGTCACTTTGTTGTGGTTCTCTCACTTATTTGGCTGACCACAGCCTCTTTCTAAATGTCTTTCTCTCGCTATCTCATTTTCTTTTCTTTCTTTCTTTCTTTCGTTCTTTCTGTCTTTCCTCTGAATTCTCCCTTTTAAATCTTGGTGCGCTCTATGTAATTGCCAGCAGCCTCCCGGTAGTGAATGAAGAGTTTGTTTTAAAGTCCTCCTTGTTGTCTCTTCTCTTTCAGTCTGCTCTCGTCCCCTGTCTGACTCTCTATGACAAACCCACTCACTTTCCCTCTCTCCTCTCTCCCTCCCTCTCTTTCTCACTCTCTCACTCTCTCTCTCTCTCTCTCTCTCTCTCTCTCTCTCTCTCTCTCTCTCTCTCTCTCTCTCTCTCTCTCTCTCTCTCTTTACCTATTGAAGAAGGAGTGCACGGGCTCTGATTGAGCTGTTCTCATTGGTCTATAATTTAGGGATGGGCCGGAGCATCTCCAGAAGGTGGGAGGGGCCTACAAACCTCTCCTTCTCCTTCTCATTCTCTCTCTCCCCCTTTGTCTCTCTATCTCTCTCTCTATCCTTCTCAATCGTATTCTCTCTTTTTCTCTCCATCTCGCTCCATCTCTCTCTCTCCATCTCTATCGCCATCTCTCTTTCTCCCTTTCTCTCCATCTTCATCTCTCTATCTCTACCTCTCTCTCCATTCTCGTTGGGGTCCAGGGTGCCCGCTTGAGTCACGTTTGGGGGGAGGCAGGAGGGCCTGTGGGCGAGGAGAAATCTTACAGTAGAGTGGGGTGAGACACAGGGAAGGACCCCACAGCGTGGGAGACAAAGACAGGGCTGGACAATACCGGTGAAGGCAGCAGTGCTCTGGACGGCGGTGCGTCGGAGCGAGACCGACTGAGACCAGGGGCTCGCAGGAAATTGCGATCCTGACACTTCAGCACCCCTTGCTCTCGAGACAGAGCCGAGCCGAGCGTCTCTCAGCTCACACCCGCTCAGGTTTCTCCTCTTTCTCACACACCCACGCGCACGCACACGCGCGCGCGCGGACGCAGATAAGCACATGTGGATTCTTGCACACTCACATGTAGACACACGCACTACTGAAAAAAAGCAGTGGCTGGCGCGAGGGACTGCTGCGAAGATATCACGTATCCGTCGCGCGCGCGCGCACAGGCGAACACTCCTGTCCGAAGGGAGACGTGTGGGTTTGTCAAGAAAGTGTCGGCTGCCCGAGGCAAACCTCCAGCCGCGCCTGCACTCCCGTTTACCATCCCCCCCCAACCCCCCCCCCCCCCCCCCTGACGGCCCCCTCTCTCCCCTCTCCCCATCTCCCTGCCTTTTTGCAAGCGGCCCATCTGTCACGTTCGGCTCGACAATATGCCCTTTGTCAGTCGAGTTGTCTCTTTTTCCCGCCTCTCTTTTGTACCGTGTTGACAATGAGGACCATGTCCCTCTGGGACATCCAGTGTGCTCCGTGCAGCGGGAGGTGAGGTGGCCCGGCCGGCGTGGACGGAGGCCGGGGGGGGGGGGGGGGGGGGGCGGGGCGGGGCTTGAGGGGGGGGCTGTGACCCGGGCTACCTGCGAACAGCACCGAACAGGTTCCACACCGCTGTCCCTTCTCGGACAGGACAGTCATGTTCACGCCTAGAACGCTATTGTTCATGGGGCAAACACACACACACACACACACACACACACACGTCTGAAGCGTTTCTCGATGCATACTATGCACTCTCAGAAGCCTGCGTTGACATGCATTACGAAACCTTGTGACAGTCACTTTTTGAGACCTTTTATTAAAACTCTCAGGATCATAAATAGTGCACTGGGCAAAGAGCCAACGGAGCAGGGAGCAATGTAAATGTCTTTGGAGTGGGTGGTGCGGGTTGTCCCCCCTCCTCCTCCCTGCCTCCCTGTCTCCCATTATTTCTGCGCGGGCTCAATCGTTTCTCATTAATTAATTAACATTCCTGCGCTACTGTGTTTTCTGAGGGGCCTTTGTTTATGGGCCCACAAAAACTCTTTCAGAGGCCTCGCACAGACTCTGTCCCTCTCCCATGCCTTCTCCCTCCCTCACTCTCCACCGCTCCCTCTCTCGCTCTATAATGGTGTGTGTGTGTGTGTGTGTGTGTATGTGTGTGTGTGTGTGTGTGTGTGTATGTGTGTGTGTGTGTGTGTGTGTGTGTGTGTGTGTGTGTGTGAGCGTGCATAGGTGTGTGTGTGGTGGGGGGTTGGTTGAATCTAGATAGGCCTGGCGTCCGGGCCTTTTTATACCACAGACGACTTGACGGCACAACGGTACACAGTGCCGTGAATGCATCCAAAAAAGATATCCTTCCTGAAGCCATAACCCCCCCCACCCCACCCCACCCCGTTTGATTCTTGGCCTCTCCATGGCGCCCTGCCCGTCCTGGAACACGAAGCTCTGTCATCGGGTTTGAATGCTCTTTAATTGTCTGGCCCAGGAGGGAGCCCCAAAGCACACTTACTGTAAAGATCTGGCATGTCTGGTCTCCTCTCGATCTATATTATCGCACGCTCACAATCACACACGTGCATACACACATGCTCACAATCACACATGCGCACACACACACACACACGCGCGCATGCACACACTTGAGCAGCTAAGTACTGTGCAAACACCAGGGGTGAACACTCACACAGAGAGGGATGGCGTGGAAAGCTGGAGATGGTAAGCCGTCTTTATATCAGAGAGTCTTAAGAGACATGTAGCTTAGGTCTGTGGGTCTGTGTACATAGACACACACATTTACAAGGATACACACACAGGTTGTCTTTCTATCTCTCTCTACCTCGGTCTATGGCTGCTTCCTCCAAAACACCTGCTCTCGTAAGTCCAAAGCTCCAGGGCTTGGATTCCTACACTGGCGTCAGCTGAAGGATTGAATGAGGAGCCCCCACTTACTACAAAACACACACACACACACACACACACACACACAAAAACACCCACACAGCGACACAAAACACACACACACACACACACACACACACACACTATCGAACACAAGATCAAAGGAGCCCCCCTCTTTCCCCTGCCCTCCTCTTCCAGCTCCGCCTCCCTCCTTTCCCCTCTCTGGGCAGTAAACACTATCCAAGCAACGGTGGCTTTCAAGACACAAAGTCAAGCAGCTACCTGACACCTGACGCTAACCTAGGAGCATTAACCATCGCATGCCCGGAAGAGAACACAACATTAATGAGCACACACACACACACACACACACACACAAACATAGACCCGTGGATAATTCAGCGCCACAGGGAAGAACAAATGAATAGCCTCCAGACTCCTACCGGTCCAAGATAAATCTGAAGGGAAGTGTGTAGAATAGAATACATAGGTTTAGATGTGTGTGTGAGTGTATGTGTGTGTGTGTGTGTGTGTGTGTGTGTGTGTGTGTGTGTGTGTGTGTGTGTGTGTGTGTGTGTGTGTGTGTGTGTATGTGTGTGTGTATGTGTGTGTGTGTGTAAGTGTGTGTGTCTGTGTGTGATTGTTTGTTTCTGTGTGTGTGTGTGCGAGTGTGTGTGTGTGTGTGTGTGTGTCTGCGCGCATGTGTGTGTGAGTGAGTATGTGTGTGGGTGTTTCAGAGCTTGGAGGGTTCAGGTGTGTTGTCTAAGTAATGGAAGGCTCGTTCAGGTGGATCAGGGAGAAAGGAGTGAGATGGTATTGGACGCCTGGCGACGGAGGTGTGTTTGCGGGCTTTTCATGTGAAACCACCTGAAAGGCAACAAAGGCTCCCTTTCCAACCTTCCCTCCCTTCCTTCCTCTCCCCGTCTCACAGTACAAAGGAGGGTGGCGAATGAAAGAGGTTTGGGTTTAGGGAAGGCGAGGCCTTTTATCCACCTTTGTGTGTGCATGTGTTTTCACCGAGAACGCTAGAAAGTTACGGCATTCGGGACGGCCTTTGAGCACAGTCTAAAACATGGCCCACTGACCAATTCTATGGCTCCCATAGTTAAAGCAAACAGTGATGAATATGAACCGTTGATGCTCTCACTTTCTCTGTCTCTTTCTCTTTGTCTCTCTCTCTCTTTCTGTCTGTCTCTCTCTCTCTCTGTGTCTGTCTCTCTCACTCTCTTTCTCTCTCTATGTCTGTCTGTCTCTCTCAATGTCTTTCTCTCTCTCTCTCTCTCTCTCTCTCTCTCTCTCTCTCTCTCTCTCTCTCTCTCTCTCTCTCTCTCTCTCTCTCTCTCTTTCTCTATCCAATGTGATCTCTCTCTCACTAGTGCTTGAATTCAACGAGGCCCCTGGTTCTTGTCCACCATCAGTCGTTTGAAAGTGAGAGCACAGCAACCAGTCAAGGTGAAATTTGTGTTTTTATGTCTGTGTGTGTGTGTGTGTGTGTGTGTGTGCGTGTGTGTGTATAGGCGTGTACATGCGTGTGTCTGTTTTTATGCCTTTAGTACACTTTTATTGTGTAAGTGTAAGGTTGTAAGTGTGTGCGTGTGTGTGTGTGTGTGTGTGTGTGTGTGCGTGTGCGTGTGCGTGTGCGTGTGGACGCGCGCGCGCGCGTGTGTTTGTTCTTATCTTCGTGTCTGTGAAGTTCGGATTATGGCAGCAGTAAATCAAGTCAATAAATGTCTGATCGGCCCATGCACAAATACATAATTACTGTGGGAGAAATGAGATTGAATGTGGAACCAGCACATTACATGCAAAATTAGCCTGTGTGTGTGTGTTTCAGTGCTGGTGCTTGTTTGTGCGTGAGACTGCCGTGTTTACTTTGCGGCCCAGTCTGACGGCCCAGCCATTTTGTTGCAGATGGGGATTCACTTGGCGTGTTAACGGTGGCCAGCAACGCTGGCCTGTCTATCCAGACTCCAGATCAGGCAGAGCCGCTATTGGGTCTGAAACAAAGACCAAACAGGGAGGAAAGGGGTGGAAGCATGGCAACATGTTCATAGGTTTATCCAAGTGTTTTGAAAACTCTTTAAGTTTGAAAACATGAAGAGATGGCTACCACATACATTTTACCTTAAATCTCAAATATATTACTATCATCTGCACACTTACATAAAATGCTAAGGTATCCTAAACATGTATATTATAATAGTAGTATAGCTTATTAGCACTTAACATAGTCATTGACTGGATCACTAATACACATATTCTCATCAAAATGAATGAAGCCTTACTGTGCATTCGCGAAACCCTGTATAATAGCCTCACCCTCTGGCCAAACGCAGAATTACACAATTTTGAAAAGGCTTTGTAACTTCACATGAACATGCCACTAGATGGCGACATACTATTTTCCCATAAATAAGTTGGCCAGCAATCACTGAACAAGGGCTTTAAGTAACATATTAAATATAGCGTGCGGGACAGCTTTTTTCATTTTTGGACTGGTTCGGCGACGCCATATTCCACTCATTGTTCACTAATGTCTTTGTTTGTGCATTGCTATCTTACCAACAGTCTGCTGTCTGGAGTTCGTAATATGTTGCTTGAAGTCAAAAGCCCTCAAAGCTCATGGCTTAGGCCCAACCAGAAACAACCTTCTTATCTGCACTTATTTGGCAAGTGTGTCTGTTTGTGTGGCTTTGTTTCCATACACGTTTGTACATGTCTATGTACAGTGTCGGTTAGTGGCCGATGGTGGGTTGTATGTTTGAGGATGTGTTTCCAGCAAGGAATTGGAAAGTTGGGTTACAGGATTTCCATTACTATGCCAACTAGGGTTCTGAATAAGTAGTGTCCATTCAATACATTACTGATATTTTAACACCAGAACCTTTCTTGATATTTCTTTGAACAAAAAAAATACTTTGTAATAGCCTACATATCAATCCGCATACCGGATATGACACTGGAAAATGTACTTTTTTTTATCTTGTTTTGTTATCAAGATCCCACAGGAATTCCACAGTGCTTGCCATGCATGAGGCGGGAACAGACAATTTAGAGCAACAGCATTAAGACAATCGATTCCTACAGACGGAAAGATCTCCCAGATGTCATGCCACTGTCGTGTCACGCCGCATTACTTGACCATTGATTCTCTCTGTCAGCGTCCATGTGAGCTGCACCACTGAGGAAGTGGAACCAACAGAAGTGCACGCGGTCCGCCATTCACACACGCTGACCCAGCTTCCTTCTGCAGAATATACAGGGGAGCGCCTCTCCCCACAAGCTTCCTGACCTTTCCTTTTTAGGGAACCGGGCCAACAACGGGAACACGCTACAACACAACGCCGTCTGCCCAGCATTCTCCAGTGGACGCTCCAGCTGAAGGTGCAGAAAGCACTACGGAAATTCCTCAGAAGGCCCGGAAGAGCTGACGCGGCCCGTGACCCGCGGCTCAACCCAAGGACTTCTTACGTGATTAAGAGTCGCCGTGTGCCTTCTCCGTCTTTCCTTTGGGGCCCGTCATCCCACCATCAGCCGCTCGCTGTGTTCGGGCTTTGGTTTGTTTTGACCTTCAGTGCCCTGCCAAAAGGGATTTCACAGGAGTGTACCAAGTCATACTTGACAGTGTGTGTGTGTGTGTGTGTGTGTGTGTGTGTGTGTGTGTGTGCGTGTGCGCGTGTGCGTGTGCGTGTGCGCGTGCGCGTGCGCGTGCGTGCGTGTTTGTGGGCATTGCTGCCGACTTCTCACGCAGTGTTCGCCACGAGAGTGGGCATTATTGGGTGCCGGCACAGAACATGTGGACAGCTCAGCTGTACAATACAGTTTTGTGTTACAATGTGAGCCAATGTAAATATTCGACATGACGCTTAGACTTCTGGGTAGGGCCCTGGCCATATGCTAGGTGTGCGCTGACTAATTGCGCCGCTGGTGGCACAAAAGTGGCCGGTGGTTCAATAAAGGGTTCATTGTTGTTCTCTGTCAGCCCCGTCAACACAACAGCTGTGGTATGGAGGGGTGTGAGGCACCTACACGAGAATACATGTCGGATAAGTACAGAATAACGCGCTAAGTTAGGGAGCGTTTGCATTGAGTGTTCATGCTTAATCGTCTGTTTGTACAGGAATGGGTGTAGTGTCATATAAAGCTCAAGTTGTTTGTCCCTATCCCTATCTTTCTCCATATTTCTCTCTCTCTCTCTCTCTCTCTCTCTCTCTCTCTCTCTCTCCATCCGTATCTCTCTCTCTCTCTCTCTTTCTCTCTCTCCCTCTATTGCTCTTCCTCTCTATGATCAAGCTCCTTATCACGCTGTGAAAGCTGAAGATTTATGTACAGCGTTCACGCAGGTTTATGTGTTTTGCCTGATAAAGCGGTGTGTTTGACGGTGTGTGTGTGTGTGTGTGTGTGTGTGTGTGTGTGTGTGTGTGTGCATTTGTGCGTGCGTATCATAAGTTTGTTTTATGAGTGTTTAGTGATCCCAGGGTTTGGAGCTGTGGATAGGACAGTTTTCCGTGGGAATGCTTAGCTTTACCTGTTCCCAATCCTATTCCTTATCTCCATACTCCCTGGATTAATCCAACTCAATGGTCTGTCCAGGCCAAATTGGACAGCAAAATCCTGCTGCCTTGTTTTTCTTGTGCCTGTGGTTATGTGCGTGTGTGTTGGTGTTTGTGTGTGTGTGTGTGTGTGTGTGTGTGTGTGTGTGTGTGTGTGTGTGTGTGTGTGTGTGTGCGTGTGCGTGTGTGTGGTGTGTGTGTGTGTGTGTGTGTGTGTGCGTGCGTGCGTGCACGTGTATTTGATGGGAGAGAAGGCTCACCTACTTTCCTTATAGATTGTTTCAGTTTCTTTGTCATGCTTATTGGGCCCACCTGCCTGCTCTGTCTGCCACAGACTGACTGGAACACGGCTGGCACTCTGCCCTGCACTGCCAGTAGGTGAGACCCAGAGTTCAGCTAACCAAGAGCTGCAGCCTCCTAGCGCCCAACAGCTTTGACCTTTGGTGTTGTTTTTTTTTACTCTCATCCGAACATGCAACACGATTAGCCACTATCTGTCAAATAAAACAAAGTTCGGAGGCACAAAGCTGGACGGATTATCAATGTTGGTGGTTTGCAGGGCAACATGTCTTTACTGACATTTGCTTTTCTGGCTCGGTAATTGAACTCTAACGCCAACACACATTACACACGCACAGTTGAGCACACACGTTTTCGTGAGCAGCGGGGGGGTATTTCCAGCTACTTACCGGCGTGTGTTTAAAGGTGATTTGCGTAGAATGGGTTATTAGTAATCCAGGGGGCCTCTCCTCTAACTGTAGACTGAGTACACCTGGACACGTCACGAGCACTCACAACCACCAGCAACCGTAGAGTCAAGAGTGTTTGCCTAGGTGTGCAGCTCCAATTCAGAGATCTCGATATTCGGGTCTGTAAGGGCCCTCTCTGAAGTCTCTGTACGCCTAAGAAGGATCGCAATGCACCTCAAGCCTAAGACGCATGTTAGAACGGAAACGTCAGAAATGTAAAGGGAAGACTTGAACCTTGAAAATGGTGTGCAGGATAGAATTTAAGCACTTAAATACAATAGCAGTACAGCGGGTTTGTTTTTTTGTTGCTTGAATAGAATTTCTTTCTTCTTTGGTGCAGCATATTTTGAAAACAGTTTTAGGATTAATATCAGAATACGTTTTTGCAACAACACGCATCAAACTTTTTATTGTTTTAAAACCAGATTATTAAGCAGAAATGCCTATCATCCATCTTCAGTTTACAGATAACTTTAGTAACAAGTCAGTTTAGAACTGTTGTTCACTGTTTACATAATATAATTGTTGCAATTTGGAAAACAGGAACAGTTGCTGCTAGTGAATCCACCACTATAAAATCCTGCAATCTACTCTATGTTGCAACTTATTTTTGTTGCTGTAAGTAAAAAAACTTTACATTCATTTATCATTTGTTTTAAGAATGAAAAATATGAAACATTATTTAGTAGTTTTTTTTGTTTATGTTTTGTTAACGATGGCCAGTGGACAAAGCCATGTTTATCAGTATACATCAGAATAAACAACATTTATGTCGAGGAATATTATTCTGTTAACAATGTGCAACCCTTTTTATAAACACAACAATAGTGGTGAATGTCATGGTGGTGTCATCACGAGACTAGCAGTCCTGTTCCTTAAAATGGTGCAGCCCTTTGGGTTATATTTAGAGACCGAGGACTATTTTTAACTCAAACTTTCTCTGAGACACGGAAATGAAGACTGGGATTCAACCTAGAGCTGTGAAAACAACGTGATATATAAGAATATACTTCCTTCGCCTTGAACCTGCCTCTGTCTGTCTACATGTCTGTCTGCATGCCTGTCTACCTGCCTGCCTGTCTGTCTGTCTTTGTGTCAATCTATTTGTCTTACTGTCTGCATGCCTGTCTGTACATCTTTCTGTCTGTGTGGGGTTGTCTGCCTTACAGCCTGCATGCCTGTCTGTCTGCCGTTTTGTCAGCCTGCCGTCAGCCTCTTGGGCCTGTGTGATCTGATATCCCTTATTATCACTCTCCATGGTCTCTACAGGTGCAGCATTGTAGAAAATAACTGCCGCCCGTTTCCCCTTTTCCAAGGAGGGTTTCCCCCGTGGCATTTGGCAAGCGTATCTATAAAGGGCTCAGTCTTAAGATGTGGCACAGACACTCTGTCGGTAAAGATTGTGGAAAGACAAATAGGCATCATGAAAAGAGGGGCGGCATCCGTAGTAAATCATTCACCGATAGCTAGTGTGACCTTTCACATGGGATGGTGTCCTACCTAAAGAAAGATACATTAAATAGATTAAATAATTCATTAAATAAATTGTATATATATTATATATAATATATATATATATATTATATATATATATATATAGTGGTTTTAAAACTGTATAATAACACTACTTTTATTCTGAGAAGCACATATTTTTGGTGAGAGACAGATGCTTTAGCAAACAACACCTACCTGTACATTGGAAATAGAAAGTTGGCTGAAAAGGTATGCATAATGGAAACACACGCATCATTCACAGTATTGGCGTACAAGATGAATGGAGTAATAAAAACATTAAAAGGAATCTCTGGAAAGGCTGTGTGCACTGACAATGCATGACAATGTAGCGTATGGGAAATTTTCTCAATATTTCGGGGAGGTTTTTTCTCTCCCTTGTTGAACAGGTTTCCAAATGCTGACTAGACAACATATTGTTATATGACACTCCCATAACTTGTTAAGTTCTAATGTATTCGGAAGCCCGTCGGTCCAACATATTATTCGACAGTACAACCGTCTGTAGTCTGTGGGTCCTCACCTTTCCGCACTCTTGCAAATCACAATAAACCAAAGTCGTGTGTATCTTGAGAACAGTTTAAATTCTTAGGGATTGAAAGTGTATGTGTGTGTATATGTGTCTGGGTGTTTATGTTTGAATGGACACAGAGAATAGCTCATGCTTTGAAAAGGTGTGATAAAAGTATGGAAGGGAACTTATGTACACAGCACAAGAGTAAATCCAGTGCATGTAATGTGTTTGTTATCTGTGTATGTGTGTGTGTGTGTGTGTGTGTGTGTGTGTGTGTGTGTGTGTGTGTGTGTGTGTGTGTGTGTGTGTGTGTGTGTGTGTGTGTGCGTGGGCGCATGGGTGTGTGTAGACAGCAAATACCAGATGGTCCCCATATCACTCTGCGGGGAAAATCACTGACACTGTCAACTCAGCTGCCGAGCTGTTCAGGTCAATAACCGTAATTTACTAAGGAGGGTCTCTTTCTTTGTTGTTCACACACACACCACACGCACACGCACACACACACACACACACACACACACACACGCACGCACGCACACACACACACACACACACACACACACACACACACACACACACACACACACACACACACACACACTCAGTGCTGATGTGGTGTAAAAAGTAAATCCCTCCAATCTGGTTGGCACAACTTCATGAAAACATTTGGGGGAAAAATCCATCTTTGCCTTGTCCCCTTGGATTACAGTCCAGACACAGTGATAGATAGGCCTATACAGTGGCCATCTTTCACTGTGATGGATGTCCACACTAAACTCCGACGCATTGTAAAAAAGCGGTGCGCACCGCGGTGCGGTGGCAAAAAACTAGCATGATTATACGTAGTTGGCCTCAGCAAAGTGCCTCATAAAGCCTTTGCCTACCTGTTTGAGCCCTCCAAGTTTTGGTGTTGGCCTTAATTTTTCTGTGATTTTTTTTTATTACAAATTCTGCTGAATAAATGAAATATGAAGCGAATTACTGTCTTCTTCATTAGCTGCCATTTTTCTCAGTCTCCAACGTAGGGCAATAGTCTATATGCCCCACAGCCAGAAAATATGATGACATCACACAGACTTGCTAACAGGTCCTAGGGGTGCACCAAAGACCACAAATCAAATTCAGATATATTTTGTTGATTCTGTTAATATTTATTGCCACTCTAAAGTACACATTCTATAAGAAAACCTTGCAACCACAGACACAGCAGACCTTGGGGACGGAGATAGCCTTATAAAGAGACAGAGACAGATACACCAAGTGGCAGCTCCAGCTCCAAATATTGGGTCTATCCAACCAAAACGATTTTATATATTCAAACAATTTTTATAATTTAATATGAAAAATTGTTTTAACAAAAGAATTAATACTATGTAATATTTTAACCAAAGATTACACTTTAAAATGATAGGGCCTGGAGAGAAGATCCTGAAAGCCCTGACGGACTTCCACTGGTGTCCACCCTGTTAGACGTCTGTCCACCCTGTTAGACATCTGTCCACCCTGTTGTTGGTATTTTTCTAGCATAGTTTAATGAAAATATCAAATATCAAGTGTATATTTGTACTTTTATAAAGAAATGAGAAAGGTTGATTATATATTCTAGAAACTTTTAGTAGTTCTTATTGTATCTAAGTCTTCTCATGAAAAACTGTGGAAAAATATGCCACGTTGTCATAA
>CM030174.1:24707179-24759728 GCA_017639675.1 Aplochiton taeniatus | reverse complement strand
GGCACCTACACGAGAATACATGTCGGATAAGTACAGAATAACGCGCTAAGTTAGGGAGCGTTTGCATTGAGTGTTCATGCTTAATCGTCTGTTTGTACAGGAATGGGTGTAGTGTCATATAAAGCTCAAGTTGTTTGTCCCTATCCCTATCTTTCTCCATATTTCTCTCTCTCTCTCTCTCTCTCTCTCTCTCTCTCTCTCTCTCCATCCGTATCTCTCTCTCTCTCTCTCTTTCTCTCTCTCCCTCTATTGCTCTTCCTCTCTATGATCAAGCTCCTTATCACGCTGTGAAAGCTGAAGATTTATGTACAGCGTTCACGCAGGTTTATGTGTTTTGCCTGATAAAGCGGTGTGTTTGACGGTGTGTGTGTGTGTGGTGTGTGTGTGTGTGTGTGTGTGTGGTGCATTTGTGCGTGCGTATCATAAGTTTGTTTTATGAGTGTTTAGTGATCCCAGGGTTTGGAGCTGTGGATAGGACAGTTTTCCGTGGGAATGCTTAGCTTTACCTGTTCCCAATCCTATTCCTTATCTCCATACTCCCTGGATTAATCCAACTCAATGGTCTGTCCAGGCCAAATTGGACAGCAAAATCCTGCTGCCTTGTTTTTCTTGTGCCTGTGGTTATGTGCGTGTGTGTTGGTGTTTGTGTGTGTGTGTGTGTGTGTGTGGTGTGTGTGTGTGTGTGTGTGTGTGTGTGTGTGCGTGTGCGTGTGTGTGTGTGTGTGTGTGTGTGTGTGTGTGTGTGCGTGCGTGCGTGCACGTGTATTTGATGGGAGAGAAGGCTCACCTACTTTCCTTATAGATTGTTTCAGTTTCTTTGTCATGCTTATTGGGCCCACCTGCCTGCTCTGTCTGCCACAGACTGACTGGAACACGGCTGGCACTCTGCCCTGCACTGCCAGTAGGTGAGACCCAGAGTTCAGCTAACCAAGAGCTGCAGCCTCCTAGCGCCCAACAGCTTTGACCTTTGGTGTTGTTTTTTTTACTCTCATCCGAACATGCAACACGATTAGCCACTATCTGTCAAATAAAACAAAGTTCGGAGGCACAAAGCTGGACGGATTATCAAATGTTGGTGGTTTGCAGGGCAACATGTCTTTACTGACATTTGCTTTTCTGGCTCGGTAATTGAACTCTAACGCCAACACACATTACACACGCACAGTTGAGCACACACGTTTTCGTGAGCAGCGGGGGGTATTTCCCAGCTACTTACCGGCGTGTGTTTAAAGGTGATTTGCGTAGAATGGGTTATTAGTAATCCAGGGGGCCTCTCCTCTAACTGTAGACTGAGTACACCTGGACACGTCACGAGCACTCACAACCACCAGCAACCGTAGAGTCAAGAGTGTTTGCCTAGGTGTGCAGCTCCAATTCAGAGATCTCGATATTCGGGTCTGTAAGGGCCCTCTCTGAAGTCTCTGTACGCCTAAGAAGGATCGCAATGCACCTCAAGCCTAAGACGCATGTTAGAACGGAAACGTCAGAAATGTAAAGGGAAGACTTGAACCTTGAAAATGGTGTGCAGGATAGAATTTAAGCACTTAAATACAATAGCAGTACAGCGGGTTTGTTTTTTTGTTGCTTGAATAGAATTTCTTTCTTCTTTGGTGCAGCATATTTTGAAAACAGTTTTAGGATTAATATCAGAATACGTTTTTGCAACAACACGCATCAAACTTTTTATTGTTTTAAAACCAGATTATTAAGCAGAAATGCCTATCATCCATCTTCAGTTTACAGATAACTTTAGTAACAAGTCAGTTTAGAACTGTTGTTCACTGTTTACATAATATAATTGTTGCAATTTGGAAAACAGGAACAGTTGCTGCTAGTGAATCCACCACTATAAAATCCTGCTATCTACTCTATGTTGCAACTTATTTTTGTTGCTGTAAGTAAAAAAACTTTACATTCATTTATCATTTGTTTTAAGAATGAAAAATATGAAACATTATTTAGTAGTTTTTTTTGTTTATGTTTTGTTAACGATGGCCAGTGGACAAAGCCATGTTTATCAGTATACATCAGAATAAACAACATTTATGTCGAGGAATATTATTCTGTTAACAATGTGCAACCCTTTTTATAAACACAACAATAGTGGTGAATGTCATGGTGGTGTCATCACGAGACTAGCAGTCCTGTTCCTTAAAATGGTGCAGCCCTTTGGGTTATATTTAGAGACCGAGGACTATTTTTAACTCAAACTTTCCTGAGACACGGAAATGAAGACTGGGATTCAACCTAGAGCTGTGAAAACAACGTGATATATAAGAATATACTTCCTTCGCCTTGAACCTGCCTCTGTCTGTCTACATGTCTGTCTGCATGCCTGTCTACCTGCCTGCCTGTCTGTCTGTCTTTGTGTCAATCTATTTGTCTTACTGTCTGCATGCCTGTCTGTACATCTTTCTGTCTGTGTGGGGTTGTCTGCCTTACAGCCTGCATGCCTGTCTGTCTGCCGTTTTGTCAGCCTGCCGTCAGCCTCTTGGGCCTGTGTGATCTGATATCCCTTATTATCACTCTCCATGGTCTCTACAGGTGCAGCATTGTAGAAAATAACTGCCGCCCGTTTCCCTTTTCCAAGGAGGGTTTCCCCCGTGGCATTTGGCAAGCGTATCTATAAAGGGCTCAGTCTTAAGATGTGGCACAGACACTCTGTCGGTAAAGATTGTGGAAAGACAAATAGGCATCATGAAAAGAGGGGCGGCATCCGTAGTAAATCATTCACCGATAGCTAGTGTGACCTTTCACATGGGATGGTGTCCTACCTAAAGAAAGATACATTAAATAGATTAAATAATTCATTAAATAAATTGTATATATATATATATATATATATATATATATATATATATATATATAGTGGTTTTAAAACTGTATAATAACACTACTTTTATTCTGAGAAGCACATATTTTTGGTGAGAGACAGATGCTTTAGCAAACAACACCTACCTGTACATTGGAAATAGAAAGTTGGCTGAAAAGGTATGCATAATGGAAACACACGCATCATTCACAGTATTGGCGTACAAGATGAATGGAGTAATAAAAACATTAAAAGGAATCTCTGGAAAGGCGTGTGCACTGACAATGCATGACAATGTAGCGTATGGGAAATTTTCTCAATATTTCGGGGAGGTTTTTTCTCTCCCTTGTTGAACAGGTTTTCCAAATGCTGACTAGACAACATATTGTTATATGACACTCCCATAACTTGTTAAGTTCTAATGTATTCGGAAGCCCGTCGGTCCAACATATTATTCGACAGTACAACCGTCTGTAGTCTGTGGGTCCTCACCTTTCCGCACTCTTGCAAATCACAATAAACCAAAGTCGTGTGTATCTTGAGAACAGTTTAAATTCTTAGGGATTGAAAGTGTATGTGTGTGTATATGTGTCTGGGTGTTTATGTTTGAATGGACACAGAGAATAGCTCATGCTTTGAAAAGGTGTGATAAAAGTATGGAAGGGAACTTATGTACACAGCACAAGAGTAAATCCAGTGCATGTAATGTGTTTGTTATCTGTGTATGTGTGTGTGTGTGTGTGTGTGTGTGTGTGTGTGTGTGTGTGTGTGTGTGTGTGTGTGTGTGTGTGTGTGTGTGTGCGTGGGCGCATGGGTGTGTGTAGACAGCAAATACCAGATGGTCCCCATATCACTCTGCGGGGAAAATCACTGACACTGTCAACTCAGCTGCCGAGCTGTTCAGGTCAATAACCGTAATTTACTAAGGAGGGTCTCTTTCTTTGTTGTTCACACACACACCACACGCACACGCACACACACACACACACACACACACACACACGCACGCACGCACACACACACACACACACACACACACCACACACACACACACCACACACACACACACACACACACTCAGTGCTGATGTGGTGTAAAAAGTAAATCCCTCCAATCTGGTTGGCACAACTTCATGAAAACATTTGGGGGAAAAATCCATCTTTGCCTTGTCCCCTTGGATTACAGTCCAGACACAGTGATAGATAGGCCTATACAGTGGCCATCTTTCACTGTGATGGATGTCCACACTAAACTCCGACGCATTGTAAAAAAGCGGTGCGCACCGCGGTGCGGTGGCAAAAAACTAGCATGATTATACGTAGTTGGCCTCAGCAAAGTGCCTCATAAAGCCTTTGCCTACCTGTTTGAGCCCTCCAAGTTTTGGTGTTGGCCTTAATTTTTCTGTGATTTTTTTTTATTACAAATTCTGCTGAATAAATGAAATATGAAGCGAATTACTGTCTTCTTCATTAGCTGCCATTTTTCTCAGTCTCCAACGTAGGGCAATAGTCTATATGCCCCACAGCCAGAAAATATGATGACATCACACAGACTTGCTAACAGGTCCTAGGGGTGCACCAAAGACCACAAATCAAATTCAGATATATTTTGTTGATTCTGTTAATATTTATTGCCACTCTAAAGTACACATTCTATAAGAAAACCTTGCAACCACAGACACAGCAGACCTTGGGGACGGAGATAGCCTTATAAAGAGACAGAGACAGATACACCAAGTGGCAGCTCCAGCTCCAAATATTGGGTCTATCCAACCAAAACGATTTTATATATTCAAACAATTTTTATAATTTAATATGAAAAATTGTTTTAACAAAAGAATTAATACTATGTAATATTTTAACCAAAGATTACACTTTAAAATGATAGGGCCTGGAGAGAAGATCCTGAAAGCCCTGACGGACTTCCACTGGTGTCCACCCTGTTAGACGTCTGTCCACCCTGTTAGACATCTGTCCACCCTGTTGTTGGTATTTTTCTAGCATAGTTTAATGAAAATATCAAATATCAAGTGTATATTTGTACTTTTATAAAGAAATGAGAAAGGTTGATTATATATTCTAGAAACTTTTAGTAGTTCTTATTGTATCTAAGTCTTCTCATGAAAAACTGTGGAAAAATATGCCACGTTGTCATAATCTACACTTGTTTTTCTCAATATATACTACTTAAAACTAATTTTGTTATGAAATACATATCTAATTAGAGTTTGGGACCTACAACTCTTGTTTAGAAGTAATTTTAATTGTAAGAATGCACTGAAAAATCATTCAAGCAGTTATGTGTATGTCCTCAACAGGGTGGACATATCCCAGGTGTCACGTGTTGTTAATATATCTATATATAGAAAGATTTAGGTGCCTGAGTTTGACCAAAATGTTTTTAAGCAAATTAGATAAGTCCTTTATGGAATAGAACATTACAAAGTAGGTAAATCAATCAATCACCATGGGGCTTTGTTGTCAGCGTGAGTGTGGATAGGGTCGAGGAGAGGGGACGCCCCTGCTAGCCAGACTCCAACTCAGCACTGCAGGGGCAAGTTACGGAGTAGCAGCAGGGGAACCCGCAGCTGACGGCTGCAAGACAACACTCCACGCACGAGCACAAGGAAATACCGGATTGGCGCGAAACCTTCAACTCCCATTGTCATGCGCGTTAAACAGCGCGATGATATCTTTCTCCGTCACTTCTCAAACTCTTGATTTATTTTGAACTGATAAGTCATTCCCGGTGCACAGCTCTGTAAATCATGGGTGAGTCAATAGGGCTACGGCATGCTAAGGGCATGATGAATAGCGTGCCATAACTGCATCTATAATAACATATAACTGACGCGATGAGGAGGAGGAGTCACGGCAACTGACCCAAACACACACATTGCATAACTTCAGTGGAATAAAAAAGAAATGCTTTAGGCATAACATTGTGTGTGTGTGGGGGGGGGGGGCTATCCCTTTTCCTCCCCGTGTGCACATTTGACATACCCGGACAAGCAGTTTACTGTAACGTAAAATAAATACAACACCCCTTCTGTTGTGTTTGCATTTGTTTACGTGTGCGTGTGCGCGTTTGTCTCTGAATGCGTGTGACATGTGTGACTGGGACGGGACTGAGGAGTTGAGAACAGAGTGAGCAACATAAATATTTCAGACATTCATAACCAAGTTGGGTTCTAATGCCCACTGATGCAATGACAAAGGCCAACGAGGAACAATGAACTAGGGAGTGGGTGGAGTTTGACCTCAAGGGTGGACAAGCCCCACCCACTTTTTGTGTGATTACAAAAACATTTTTGCATACAGCTATGCTTAGCTTAGCCCTGGACATTCCAGGCATGGGATGCACGAGAGTCACGGAGAGGGAGGGAGGGGGAGAGAGCATAAAAAGAGTTGTAGGCCAAGGTAGACAATCATACAGGTGCGACTCTATCTCCCCTGCTCTGCTCATCCTCTCTTGCTCTCCTGCCTCCTGACGGATATTACTGCCTAAGGCCTGTTCATCACATCCCGACAAGAGGACCATAGACTGCCATCTTGACAAGGTACAGTTGTCTTAGTTATTCACCCCGGCAAAATATAAATTGCCTCCGTTAATCAAATTTGAAAAATCCTTGTTGGTGTTAGGCTGAGAACCTCATTTAGACACTTTTAGACACTCATTCAAACACACTGCAATACTGAAAATTGTGCCCTTCTTTCACTTGTTGGTTCATGCTGTTACATATGGAAATACAATCTCACGGAAATGCTTGTGGTATTAAACGTGTTTTTCCACTTCCAGATTGTGTCAAAGCATGATGGAGACTCTGGAGACGGTGAGTGTCGAAAACGTCCACACTTCCACACAACTGACTACATGTGTGTTTGTGTGTGTGTGTGTGTGTGTCTGTGGTACATGGTATGAAAGGAGTGACAGCTATCTTCGGTCATTCTTACAGATTTTTAAAAATATAATCTTATCGTGCTCATTGTTACATAGTCGGGTGGGCAGAGGATAACAGTTCCCACTGTGTGGTGGGTAACCAATACTTGCATACATTTGCCAGTCAAAGTAGTATGGTCAAACTAAAGAGTCACTGTACTCTGCTCTGAAGCATCTCTCAGTATTAGCTAGCTAGTAATAGGATACAGTGCTAGACCACTGAGACTTATACACCCCACAAAATATGACAACAAATATATATGAGAAGGAATGTAGTACATACTACTACTACCACAACTACTACTACTATAAAGAATAATATTGATAATAATATGAATACATCTTTACTTGAAAAGTACAAGAAGCAAAAGACTCAGTAAGTGTACATATCAAATGTTAACATCATTTGTTTGTAAACATCAATGATAACAAGGTAAGGACCTTGTAAGATATCTATGGCAATTTGAATTGGCAAGGTTCAAATGGACTTTACAGTTATGCTTATTAGTCAGTTCTACTGTATATAACTTACTATAATACTCACATGAATAGCTTACTATAAATACGTTTACAACAATGATGCAGTGTAATCTGCTGAAACATGATAAAGAGCCATTCAAAGCCCCGGGCTAATGTTCCCAGGAGATAACAGCCACATTATGCAAAGTATTTTCTCCCATTCGTTACACTAGGTAAACACAGAGTAGTGTGTTACTAACAGCCTCTCCTCTCCTCTCCTCTCCTCTCCTCTCCAGATAAGCTACATGCCTGAGTTGGGCCTAAGCGGCTGCCGTGTGGGCTGGGGGGGAGAGGCTGCTGCCTCTTCAGCAGAGGTAGACCTGGAGGTCATAGAGGAGTACCTCCAGGAGCACTCGCTGGAGGTCCTGTCCACACACACACCTGCCAGCCCGCCATTGACACCCTCACAGCCCGCACTGACGCACAACCAGACAACCAGGGTCATAGGTGAGGATTATAATGATGATGGTGATAATGTTATTGAGGATGAGGAAAATGATTATGGTGATGAAATTGCCAATGGATTATTCACAAAGGAAAACGGAGAGTGAAAGAGATTCTTTGAGAGGGTACGCTTGTTCTGTCCTCTTCTAGAGAACAGTTGGTCTGGTCAACATGCATATGAATGGCACTACGGCTCTCACACTCCAAATGAGGAGTTTGAGGAGCAAGCCACAGCACCAGCCTGGACTAGCCACCATGACAACCACTGGGTGGGTACGCTGAGCCCATGCCTCATACTGTCCGACCTGTATGGCCACTTTGACTTTCCCAGGACTTCAAATGGAGGGGTACTTGGAACACGGAGCCATCATTTAACAAATGCGGTTGTGTATTTCAGGACCAACGTTTTTTCTCCTATGAGACAGCGACCTGCAGCGACTCCGACTCCCAGTCCAGCAGCTCCCAGTGTCACGACTACCCTTACCCCCCATCACCTCCCCCTGAGAGGAGGGATTGTAAGACCAGTGACACGCTAGCCCACATTCCACTCACAGGTACCGGCACACGTGTGAACAGCCCCCCCCCCCCCCCCCCCGCCCACACACACACCCACACACACACCCACACACACACACACACCACACACCACCCGCCCTCTACCGATTAACACATACACTCCATTGTCGACCCTGTGGTGACGTTATTTCCCCACCTTCCCTCTGGGCAGGAAAGAGGAAGGAGCGCTTGTTCCAGTTCCTGTTTGAGATGCTCCAGACGCCGTCAATGCGAAGCTGCATTTGGTGGGTCCAGTCGTCCTCGGGGACCTTCCAGTTCTCCTCGCAGAACAAGGAGCGCCTGGCCCAGCTCTGGGGCCGCCGCAAGGGCAACCGCAAAACCATGACCTACCAGAAGATGGCCAGGGCCCTTCGGAACTACTCCCGTTCCGGCGAGATCTCCAAGGTGAAGAGGAAGCTGACCTACCAGTTCGACACGGACACACTGAGAAACCTGCGGGCGGACACACACAGCGCGTAAGGGCGCAGCCCTGCTGGCATGACAAAGTTGCGATGGAATGGCTGAACTTAACAGAGGAATCCGAGCATGACCTGCCGTTAGTATCCTCGACAAAACCATAGAGAATGCCGATACATAGACCAGTAATCAATGTTATTTAAAATGTGTTTTTTTCGTGTCCTCAATCAGGTAGAGCAAAGGAAATCCTGTGGATTTTATTTTTTTTCCTCGTCCTTTTTCTTCTGTGGCCAGTCAGAGGAACCTTACCTAGCTTACAAAACCACATTGATACTGAGATGAATACTAAGCAATTGCTTACTGTAGACTGGAGGAAACACACAATATGACCAGCGTTAGTTACAAATTCATAGTCTGGGCAGGCAAGCTGACGCGAACATGTGATGATTACATCTAAAGAGATCGTATCGAAAGGTGAGAGAGAAATGAATAAAAGTGAACTTAGATTGAATTCAGAATGAAGAAGAAACAAAGATTTTCTTAGTGAACAATTTTTGCATAGGGTGTGCCGGGTCTCTTCCGATATGCAGGATGGGGGAAGGTCAACTGGCTCTGATTAAAACTCTGTAAACCCAAGGGTTGTCGATAAAATCTACTTCATAAGTAGGGATTTAATTTTTTTTTGTGTGTGTGATTTTGATAGTGATTTCTATGAAGGATGTTATAACTATCCGATCTGTCTATTTCGTACTACGACCTAATCTCATAAATGTTTTGTCGAATATTGAACTTGATCTCATTTGTATTTGTTTTGCACTTGTAAGAAATCCATGTCATTCTTAAATTAAAAAAAGAAATTGCTACCTTGCTCATATGTGTTCTGCTAACATAATATAACTTGTTTGTCATTTTTTTAAAATGCATTCTGCATGGTACCAAGGTACTCCTAAAACTCTCTCAGCGCTCCCCACCCCCAGCCCTCCTTCACCCCTATTCACACACACACACACACGCACAGGTATCCACACACACCCCTTTTGTCGATCCCCGGCTGTATGCAAAGCGAGTGTGTGGTGCCAAACCGCCAACGCCATAGCCCTGTTAATAAGTAACATGAGTAACATCATGACAATTCCACTGAACTCTGCATCAACTGAATACTATCACTACATGCTTCCATACACACACACACACGCACGCACGCACGCACACACACAGACACACACACACACACTTACACAGCCATGTGCGCATACGCATGCATTCTTCTCAAGGTTTCAGCAAGAAAGAAAAATCTTTACCACATCTACCACATCAAGCCTTTATTTTCAATGTTCTGGGAAAGACAACACAAACAGTAAAAAAAAAAATTATAATCGGATGCAGCACAGCACATTAAGCACAAAACCATTAAACGACAGGCAATGGAAAGGCATTTTGCGAGTGCCATAAAGTTTTAGTGTGGAATAAATAACAGTCCTGGTTCCACTTTATGACAGAGGGTGGTGCTAGGGAGACGGTGGAACAAGTTCATCTGAGCTTCTGGTCTACTTGTCTTGTCTGTCTGTTGTTTGGAATTGACCTGTTGAACAGCCTACAGCACAAGGAAATTATTAAATGTCCCATTTAGTATTGTGCAGCTTGAGAACCCTTAGTGGGCCGCCCACCCTCATAGATAGCATGTCAGCGTTGACAGAACACAGATGGTTTCTCTTTGTGTCATCTACACGCGCGTAAACTTGTGTGTGTGTGTGTGTGTGTGGTTATGATATAAAAAAAAAATATATATATATACAGTGGGGCCAAAAAGTATTTAGTCAGCCACTGATTGTGCAAGTTCTCCTACTTAGAAAGATGAGAGAGGTCTGTAATTTTCATCATAGGTACACTTCAACTATGAGAGACAAAAATGAGAAAAAAAATCCAGGAAATCACATTGTAGGATTTTTTAAGAATTTATTTGTAAATTATGGTGGAAAATAAGTATTTGGTCACCCACAAACAAGCAAGATTTCTGGCTCTCACAGACCTGTAACTTCTTCTTTAAGAAAAGCTCTTCTGTCCTCCACTCGTTAGTGCAAGCAGGCAAGCAGGTTGGTGTGAATAGATCAACTGTGGGAGCAATTGTAAGAAAATGGAAGACATACAAGACCATTGATAATCTCCCTCGATCTGGGGCCCCACGCAAGATCTCATCCTGTGGGGTCAAAATGATCATGAGAACGGTGAGCAAAATCCCAGAACTACACGGAAGGACCTGATGAATGACCTGCAGAGAGCTGGGACCAAAGTAACAAAGGCTACCATCAGTAACACACTACGCCGAGAGGGACTCAAATCCTGCAGTGCCAGGCGTGTCCCCCTGCTTAAGCCAGTACATGTCCAGGCCCGTCTGAAGTTTGCCAGAGAGCATATGGATGATCCAGAAGAGGATTGGGAGAACATCATGTGGTCAGATGAAACCAAAATAGAACTTTTTGGTAAAAACTCAACTCGTCGTGTTTGGAGGAAGAAGAATGCTGAGTTGCATCCCAAGAACACCATACCTACTGTGAAGCATGGGGGTGGAAACATCATGCTTTGGGGCTGTTTTACTGCAAAGGGGACAGGACGACTGATCCGTGTTAAGGGAAGAATGAACGGGGCCATGTATCGTGAGATTTTAAGCCAAAACCTCCTTCCATCAGTGAGAGCATTGGAGATGAAACGTGGCTGGGTCTTCCAGCATGACAATGATCCCAAACACACCGCTCGGGCAACGAAGGAGTGGCTCCGTAAAAAGCATTTCAAGGTCCTGGAGTGGCCTAGCCAGTCTCCAGACCTCAACCCCATAGAAAATTTGTGGAGGGAGTTGAAAGTACGTGTTGCCCAGTGACAGCCCCAAAGCCTTCACTGCTCTAGAGGAGATCTGCATGGAGGAATGGGCCAAAATACCAGCTACAGTGTGTGCAAAGCTGGTGAAGACTTACAGGAAATGTTTGACCTCTGTCATTGCCAACAAAGGTTATGTTACAAAGTATTGAGTTGAACTTTTGTTATTGACCAAATACTTATTTTCCACCATCATTTACAAATAAATTATTTTAAAATCCTACAATGTGATTTCCTGAATTTTTTTTCTCATTTTTGTCTCTCATAGTTGAAGTGTACCTATGGTGAAAATTACAGACCTCTCTCATCTTTCTAAGTTGGAGAACTTGCACAATCAGTGGCTGACTAAATACTTTTTGGCCCCACTGTATATATATATATATTATATATTTCATGTTCACATTTCCCCCATGCACCTCAATGTCCTGTGATGACAGAGTGTGGCTGGGTAGTGTACACCATTTTGGAGATGTGATTGCTGTGGCCTGGTGCCAGGGCAACGCATTGGTGGTTTGCGCGGTTTGCTGTGGTGCGACACGTTCCGTCCGAAAGTTCACATTCTGCTTCCTGTTTTCTCTGGCGGTGGCTGTGCCCCTGGCCGTGCTTTTGGATGGCTGGGTCCGCCTGACCCCCTGACCTGTGCCTGCTAATCACCTGTTTAGTTCTGCCGCTGACACAGGCCTCCGTGTTCTCACTGCTCACTATCGCCGAATACCGTTACCTTTGAGTGCACATACCTTTAAGGTAAGGACATATGCTCAATACATAAACATTATTTACCAAAATGGGCATCGAAGCGGGGGAAAAAGTGGGACTGAGTAGCCAGGGGGGGAGGGCCCTCAAAAGCCAAGAATGAATAATGTTATTTATAAAAAAAAAAAAATTGTTTCCGGATTGGTAATTTTGTTGTATAACTATTAAGGTTATGATACTGTCCAATATGCACAATTTTGCTAGCTACAAAATTGGTGCAAAACAAGCTAGCTAGTAACAATCATGTATTGTGCTTTCGTAGCAGATCATCAGCCACAATTGGCTTATGTTTATTTTATTAATTTAGTTTAAAACCAATTCATAGGCTTGATAAAGTTTTGTGAGGGTGTCAGTAAATACATCTAAAAACAAACAATAAGGTCTAATGATTCTCTACAAAAGTTCTGAGCAGTCAGGAAGTGATGTGAATAGTATAGGCCTATTCACATCCAAATGTGAATAGCTATTTACAGACTGGGCTAAAATGCACAAGAAGCCTATTTCTCCTTTACAATAATTCCCTAGCCTACTTGTTTACAATCGGGTAGGCAAACTCTTTAAAATATAAAATAATTAAGATCAGTGCAAATAGTGGCATCAGAATGTCAAGAGGCCACAAAATGTGGGCTTTTATGGACAAAACAGGGGCTTGGACCCCTCCAGCTGGCTTCTTTTGTCGACTGGCTGCGTACTCCATATCCCTGTAGAAAGCTCTGGAAAACCCTTGGGAATGATAAATACTTAAATAACACTGAAGAAATGAAAACCATAAACTCCAAGAAAACCTCATTTAACCATAGTAAAGTAATTGAAGGCTCTCTGTTGAAAAAGGAGGGTTAAAATGTGGTGAGATTTCAAACTGTGCACACTTACGCACATATCACAGATTATTATTAGGCCTACTTGTTGAAATGTGGTATGAACAGTTCATTAGTGACTAATAACCACTACAGATTCATGTGTACAGTTGTTGGCTCAATTATTTGTTTAAAAAATAATTGGGGAGGGAGAGGAAGGGGGCCCACAGAGACTGCTTATGTATAGGGCCCAAAATGTTGTGCTACACCCGTTTACCACGATAGAAACATAAATATATGTGTGTGTGTGTGTGTGTGTGCGCACGAATGAGTACTTAAACTATTAAAAGGTATGATTCGGTGGCTTCATGGATAATATTATCTGCCCCTCCACAGGTATAAGACCATGGCCTGTCAGAAGCGGCGTTGGGTGGCGGTAGCTCTTTGCTGAGTCATTTCCTGTCTGTTGGGCTTCACCCTGCTGTTTGGCTGGAACAGCCACTCCACTGTGACCCCTAATGCTAGCACCGTCTCCACCTCCTCATACTCCTCCTCCTGGCCCCCTTGCACCTTCCTCTCCGTGGCCTTCCTGCCGTTCATGGTCTACCTCAACTTCCTGGGACCCGTACCGGCACCCATCCTGATCATGAACTTCCTCTATGCCTGGGTCTTCCGGAGCCTACAGAGGTGACTGTAGGACAGCTCACCCCAGGCTCGGGCCCCTCTGCTCAGGGAGAGAAGGCTGGCTTGCTCCCTGGTGCTGGCCCTCCTTTGCCGACTGCTGGCTTCCCCTGTACCTGGTGAACTGTGTGCTCTTATTCTGTGGTCCCCGGATGGCTTTACGCAGCCAGGTACCACTGTTTCCCTTCAAATCTGTCAGAATTAATTTACTGACTCCCATCGACCAACAAATATCTTACCAATTATTTAGGAAAATGTGAGGTGTGATGTGTGTTCATGAGGATGAGCCAATCAACACATCATACATGTGGAAGACGACATTTATTGTAACCCCCAGGTATCGTCCTGTCCCATGCCACCTCAGCTGTGAACCCAGTGGTCTATCCATGCCAGCCGCATCCCAAAGATCCGGCAGGCCTACTCACCTCCGGAGACGCTTGCCGCTATGGCCACAGCGTTGCTATGGAGATGAGAGCGCTGATCGATCACTATCGGGTGAAAGGGAGCCCAGCCAAATGGGGCGGGAGGTGACATCATGAGCTCTGGAAAAATAGTTTTCCTGGCCATTTACTCAATGGTGGATGGTGAAAAAAAGGAACCATGAAAGACAGACCCTAGGCTCACTGTTGAGTATTGTTTTGTTGATCAAACTGTTATATAACTGACGCTATGGATATTTTATGTAGTGGCTACTTACATCGACTGCGTGATTTGCCGTGCATTAATCAGAAGACAATAATAATGCAATAATGAATAATCCGTAAAGTATGCAAGGTTTTTGACCCTCTGGGGATATGCATTGTATTGTTGAGGGTTACCACTTTTTTATGAGATCTTGAAGGAAGTCAAGGCTTTAATTAAAGGGGTTCGCAGTTTGAATCGTGAGCTGTTTTAAATGGGGTGACATCAATCAATCCCTAGCAATTGCTGGTGGTTTGTCAGTTATGTTCAGAGCACGCCTCTTCCACCCATTGCCTCCACCACACAGTTGAACCCCTAGAGGGCGCTATGTTCCAAACAAGTTAAAATCCTTCATTGTTTCTCCAAGCATATATTCGGTCATTTACATTGTTGTTGTTTTGTTTGAATTGTTTTGTGTTTGTGTTCAGACAGAAATACAAATTGTAATCACCAAATATGACTGACCTCATGTATTATACCTCAACATCACCATTACCTGGACAATTCATTGATTTGTCCTGAAGCTTGTCCTGTGGTAAAGTTTATCATGTGCATTGTTAATTAAAGCAGCATTAATAATCGGTGGTCTGGCAAAATTTACAACAACAAATAACAAAAGGCATTATACAAAAATTTAATCCAGAAAGAATTCACTTCTGAAATAGACTCTGATTCTCAAAACAAACAAATATTGTTTGAATTGTTATATGATTGCTATATGATGTATGATTTTAGTTTTCATCCCCCACACTTTGTCCAGTCATGCAGATTGCAGCTCCTTGGGTTGTAGTGACAGTGTGCTCATCAAGGAAGGCAATAGACTGTATAGTTATCACCAGAGCAGAGTGTGATCCCTCCCACCAAACTATACAACCTACTACCTCACCCCGACAGAGCACCAAATCAAGCGCACCTCCGATGCAGGTGAGGGCACAGGAACATCAGCATATGGTATAGCCACACATGCTGGATAATATATAAGTCCAGTAAGGCAGAAAAACAAATGGAACAATGCCCCCCCCCCCCACCCCCACAACCACACACACATACACACACAAATAGGACAATGTTTGTTTAACATTACCAATGCAAATAAGCTTCATTAGATAACAAACATTTACCATGACATTTCTAGCGTGTCCTTCTGCCTGGTTAGGTGACTTCATTGTTCCACCGGGATTGCAGTTGCTTGTTGGTTGAGTCAGCTGCCTCCTTGGGAAAGACAGTAGATTGTATAGTTATCTCAGAGGGAGCTCACACACCCACACAACTATTCAATTTACTACCTCAGCCCCAAGGACAGCACCAGCCCATGGTATGTGGGCATCGTTAGAGAGCTCGGCCCTCAGAGGTGCCTGTTATTACCTGAATACAAAAAGAGAGGGGTGGGGTGGAGAGACAGAGAAAAAGAAATACGAGAAAAACGTTTAGTTGATCAGAATACTGTTTGTAATTATCGAACACAGTACACACATACACACACACACACACACACAAAAAACAAACATTAAAGAGTGGTCGCCATTCAGATATTCCAGTTTGTCGATTTTTGGATTTAGGTTCTATCACCTCACCTAATATTAACTATTAGTATTCATTCACGTCCTGGAGTTTGCTCAAAACTGAGATGTGTCGATTGGAGCTTTTAGCTCCCAGATAGCATACATGTTAGGAAGCATCAAGAAGTCTCTAAGACTAAGGGCATCGCCCATCAGTATAACAGCATCAAATATATAACATGGACGGAATTAATCAAATTAAATAAACAGGAAGAAAACAATTAAACGTTTTCAATAAGGAAAAGTGAAATCGCTAATGTGTGAAAGCCAAAGGAATAACTCACTGGCTTCCTGAGACTCTGGTATGGTATCGAGAGAAAAAAAAGAAAAAAATGGCACGATTCTGTGCCAGGAAATTTGTTTCGGTTTTTGCCAAAAACTGAGCTCATTCCAGCATGCTAGCCTTGTGAAGGCTGTCTGCTGTTTCTTAGACGGTGGTGCACACACACAGATGCCTGCAAATATGGCTGCCACCAGCTGCCTCTGATTGAATACAAAGCTGGAATTTTGCTCCCTCCGGAAAACAAAGAAACAAAATGGTGTCTGTCGCGTCGGCCATTTTAGTTCCACTTTGCAGGATAGACAAACTGGTCAGTTTCTCCTGAGCCAGCTTTATCCAGGTCTCCAAAGTGTCTTTGTCAAAGGAAA
Source organism: Aplochiton taeniatus (assembly GCA_017639675.1). NCBI lineage: Eukaryota > Metazoa > Chordata > Actinopteri > Galaxiiformes > Galaxiidae > Aplochiton > Aplochiton taeniatus. Next base: position 24,743,052 of record CM030174.1, on the reverse strand, counting down.
TGGCCGATACCCTAACATGGAGATCGAACGAAAAGGAAGCATTGCATCAATATAGTCAAGACTAGTCCAGCCAAATACGCCAAATCACGGGAACCAAATCACATGGCACACTTAACCCTGAAGGACCCGGCAACATGAGCAACTTAGTTTCATATTAAAATTGTTCACTACACCGTTCATATTTGTGTGTCGGTAGGTATTTTATTTTTTATATAATTTACTACTTATTCTATATTTGTATAATTTTTTGTTTGTATGTGTCTGTATTCACAATGAAGACATCCCATTTTTAAATGAGGACAATGCTTTGCATCCAATGTAACAAAGAGACAGAATCGGCACTAAATGTGCATGGGTCAATACAAACAAAGTCATAATCTATCTAGTTGGTTTAAAATATTGTTTCCAACTTCATTGGGCTCTAATGAACCTGTTAGTTCATGGCCACACACTTGTGAGAAAGAGGTCTGTAGAAGGCTGGCACACTGGTATATCAGTGGTAGAAGGGTTAATGAGTGCCAGACTAAATGCCAGGCCTAGGCCGGGCAGCAGACAGAGGAAAGGGGTGAGGGTAGTAGGCTGCTTTGCATAAATTTGCATAAAGGCACCAGCCCCTGTGATGAGGTCCAGACCAGCACCTCGTTAGCATTCAGAAGACCCTGCTAGCCTGATTACACTGGGCCAGACAGACTGGAGGGATGGGGGTAGGCGCATGGGGGATGGGGACTGGCACGGTGCCCAACCCTGCCACCTTGGCAGTAACAGATTAACTCACGCTGGGCTCGGCTGCCAAGAAATATCCTCTGATGGAGCAGGGATCATTTTGAAAAGGGGAAAGAACACAAACACATTCATAGACGGCGAGAGGGAAGGTGAACTTGACACGGATAGCCACGTCAACAACACACAGCACATGCGGTGTGAGTGAGCTAATATGGCTTATTCTCTCAACAAACCTCGGTTAATGAGTCCGAGCCCTTTAGCTCGCTACTGGTATTAAAGTGGAGCTTGCACTGTAGGTTAATGTCAGAATAGTACTTCATACTGACCCCATTTCGGAGCTCAGTGGCTCCAGGGCTAGTGCGAAACACAAGTCCATAGTTTACAGGATTTGAGAGTATTTTGGAAACATCACGGCCAGACGTGGCCGGTCATGTGAACTCTATTAGGCTCGGCCGCCTCAGGCCATAAACTAACTGTGGCACAGAGGGCTCAATTGGTCCTAATGGGACTATACGTCCGAAACAACCCCCCCCCCCCCCCGGACGATTGTGACACAAGCCAGGGCAGCAGCGGTGCCAGGGGAGCCTGGAAGAGAACACATAAAAGAGGGACGCCGTCTAAATGGTTCCTTTCAGACACTCTCTCTGATCTGTCAGCCTAGAAGCCTGTGTCGCATTAGCCCTGTGGTGCTGGTCCCACATCAGATGATCGGATGTGCCGTGTCCTCCGTTGCTCTCTGACATCTCCACTCTTCTGCAGCCGATCAGGAAGGGGGGGCTCTCTGAGCTACAGTCTACCGCCCGGCTAGTCTACGCTAACGGAAACTTTAAGGACGGCCGCGTGTTTCGCTCAAGTGGCCCTCCATTTTGTTAGTCGAACGTTATTATGCGGAAACGCAAATGCACTTCATAAGAAAAAGGTGCCGTTTGTTTTGAAATATATTTATAAATCCCAGGGGAAGAAAATAGGTAAACAATTTAATATGACGGCAATGTTAACCCCAAATGGATTTTCAGTCATACCTCACAGGGTCACACAGGAAATTACCAAACAAATTAAAACCATTCTTAATGTTCATTCACAAAATGGCTGCCGTAGTGCAGCCCACACTGAAAGTGATAATGAAGGACAGCGATATCATCGCTCTATGTTGCTAGAAACGTAAACAGCCATACCAATAATCCATTTACCGCCTTTCTTTGCATGATCGAATGGAGAAAAAAAAATATGGCAATACCAATCGCTCGTACAACAGGCCTTGGTTCACTGTCCTACACACTGAAAGAAAGTCAGATTTCGTCAGATTTTCTTCGCACCCAATCCAAACGCGGGACACATAAAGAAAAATGTGCAAATCCCCAAGCACACGTACGCTCAACTGAAGGTTCTGTGGCCTCACAAATCATCAGAATCATCCGGATATTTGCCAGAAGCAAAGGGAAAATACCTATCGGAATCGGCTGGTCGTTCGGTCCGCGAGGCAAGATGAATGCTTGGCACAGACACAACAACTGGCAAACCAGACGATTGACAAAGGTTCTTGTTGGTTTCTCTCTCTTTTCTTTCCGTCTCTCTCGCTCTCAGAGCCTCGTGCCAAGAAATGGGCAGTGTCTGTGTGCCAGGCAGAATTTCAATGAGGGAGGAAGGAGGTGGCAAATGTAAGGTGGTGGTGGTGGTGGTGGTGGTGGTGGGGGGGTTGGGGGGGAGTATGTGGCGTTGGGCAAAACAGAAGGGGGGCTGGCAGAGTTGGCAGAAAACGAGCACCGTGCGATGAATGGCACAATTAACTATTCCCGCAATTAAAAAAAATGAATTGAGACAATGGCGCTATGCGGCTTTAATGTGACGCCAGCCCCCACCCTAACCTGGGCGAGAGATAAACGTCTGGTCGTCTGCCAGATACGGAGGGGCTCGTCTTCAGACGGAATCCTCGGCTGTTTTTTTTGTCTGTTTTTTCGGCTTTATCATTGTCATTCCCAAAGGAATGCCTGCTCCTACGTCGGAGAATCAAGGAAAGGGGGTCTGGTTCTGCGCTTGGCATGGTGCCCACTGTGATATTCTGTATACCCTCATTACCCCAGCAAGAGCACACACATGGCACACATGGCACACGCCCACACCCACACACACTAAAACATTATTCATGTAGCACATGCAACACTCATGTACAGTAATGGGTCTGATAACATTCACATTATACCCGTGTTAATGCCTAACTAATCTTTATGAAACCACAGATCTTGGAAGTACAGTCTAATGTTTAACCAGTCCACGCCCACATGGCTTACCCATGATCACACAATCCCAGCATACCAAATAAGCATACGATCATGACACTTGGAAAGATGAGAAGTGTAGATTTAAGAAAAAACAAGTCAAGAGTTCAGAGCTTAAAGTACTGCTGATAGTGTGCGTGTTGTGTGTGTGTTTGTCATTGTGCTCTGCTGGCAAACATGTCACACCAAATGCCCCTTATCCTCCACCGTCCTACCTGCAGTCTCCTCAAGATTTCTCTCGTCTCTCCTCCCGGTGTTCAGACTTTGAAGCAGATGTTTGTCCCGTCTGTGAACTTCACATCTCTCTCTCGAGTCTCTGAAGTCTCCTGCCTGACCTACTCTCACTAAACAAGCTACTACTCGCCCTCCTGGCCCCTAGTCAAGGCTTTCAACCGTTGATATCAAACACACACATGCACACACACACACACACAACTGCCTGTACACATTCATGCGCCCACACACACACACAAACAGACTCACCCATATGCGAAGCACACCAGCCAGTGCGGAAACACACCTCTTTTACTCAAAGTGTACAGTATTACCACACAACTCCATTGTACAGGCATGCACCTCCGTCAAAGTGATCACTGTATAAAAGTGTTTCCTTATGTTTGTGCCTGCTCTGAAGCTCAAAACAGCCACTGCTTCCCGCGAGGCCGGGGCCACTTCCTGTTGCTTTTACTCTTGCTTCAACCGGAGAGCAGAGATATCAACCAATAAGCCGAGCTGAGGCCGAAAGCAGGAAGTCAGCTTGGCTGCCTTCAGGAGAGAAAAAAAAAAAAAAACACAGAAGCATTATGAGGCAACATGATAAGTTCACCCGAGGATAACGGGGGTGGAGACTGCGTTTTCCGCTCTCCCTCTCTCTCTTGAACACATACAGTATGTACACGTACGTGCACACAAACAGTCACGCGCGCGCGTGCACATTTTTTTTTTTTTTTTAACTTGTTCTACTCTCTGTGTCGTCTCGTTGCATTCATCCGCGCCCTCCCTTTTTCCTGCGAGACATATTCACAAAGACAGGCATTCTAGCTTTTGCCTGCAAAGTACAGTTTCTGTCATTTAACTGTACGACACGCAACATCCCAGATGACAGACAATTCCGTTTTTTGGTGAGAGAGCGATCTGGCAGGACTGTATAAGTCAGTTCCCTTTTAAGAATCTGAACACGTGGCAACAAGGCGCCATCTTAACCCATCCTTTCAGAGGCCAGTCCATCAGACAGACAACGCGATTACAGAATTCTCTTTTGCACATTGTACACACAACGACTTTTGACAATCGGTTGTGTGTTAAATATCTCCCGGATCCGATATTTCGTAACCAAACCGAATGGTTCTATTTTCATAACCAGTAATGTCCACCACGGAGAGTAGGCCTACATCGCTACGCTATCACCAAGCGGCGGTCTTGCGATCCTACTTCCTTTTAGGGTAGAATCAGTCCCATAAAATAAACAAGGCCGATGCTTTGATCTGTCACGGTGGCTCACTTCTAAATCCGTATCAAACTCTTTTAAATAGTCATCACTGTGTCTAACGGTGGAAAAGCCTGCCGGGAACTTGTAGCAATTTGTCTGCTGGCTCTTTGCGCTGTGTTTCGGCGGCTCTCGTCCGTTTGGCGTGGTGGGGTCCAATGGCACTCATAAGTTTCGTTTCTGCCGCCCCGTTAGGAAGACACTGTGGACATGACGCACCCCTCATGCACACTGCCAGGCGTGTGTCATAAACAAAAGGAAATGGCACCGACAGAAAAACAATGGACACACACGCAAACCCCGTCACAAACACACACACCAACAACGACAAAAAGGCAACCTCCACCCTCCCCCCACCCCCCCACCCCCATACGTGACAGCCTCGCAAAAAAAGAATTTTCGGTAAAAGTAAACACTGCCAGATGGTGGAGGAAAGGACAAATCGACTGGAGAGAGGGAGGGAGGGTACATATTGCCCTCGTATCGAACCCTGTGACGGCCGGAGATGATAAGAGCCCTTTGTTAGTGAAGTGGAGAAGTGGGGACTTGACCTGGGTCAGTCCACCCTGTGAGGGCTCCTCGATAAGGCAGCCAGGGTGGATGTGCCTCTGCTCCATCCATACAAAGAGACACCTGCTACGTACGGCTCCCCGCAGGAGAGAGAACGACCGTTTATTAGCCCCTTACTTCCTCCCTGGGCTGCAGCAGCGAGCCAAATGTTTCGTTCTGAGCTCCAGCAAAAGAAACATTTCTAACACGCTCTCGCTGGAGAGACAAAATGGCGGCGAGCGGAGTGCGGCGTGGCAGCCACGAAAAAAAAAAATAAAAGACACAACCAAAGGAGGAAGACCTTGGTGAACGACAAGCGAGAGTTAGCGGGGCCAGGGGGAAAGGGAGGAGCAGAAAGGGCTTCAAGGCAGAGGCGACAGAGGGGAAAAGGTGCCGGAGGATAAAAAAGAGAAATACCTGGAGCCTGTGTGTGCGCAGCGGGCCGGGCCGGAGCGAGGGAGGACTGGAGGACAAGAGGGCCGTGGTGGCGGTAAGAAGGAGGCGAGGAGGAGAGCACACCCTCCAACTGTGGCACCCCCCCCCCCCCCTCCCCTCCCCTCCCCCTTCCACTATTCCCTCCTCCTGGCGTGGCCGCGTCTGTCCATGCACAAGGTAACAGAGGGACGCAGACTGACTGAGGCACAACTCTGGAACTTACACCACCCCCTGGTTCGAGAACCAAGACGCTGACAAAATAGATGTGAACTTGTCCCCTAGCTCACAATCAGAACACACACACACGCACGAACGCAGAGACACATGCAGACACACAGCTCCAAAACGCACACACTGGGTTTGCCAGCGTTTGGATCGCCCTGCACTCTGCCCTGCTCTGAGCTCCCTCACTCTACTCCGCCTGCCCACTTTGACTTTGCAGCCAAGAGGCAGAGAGGGAACGAGGAGAGGTGGGGGCACAGAGGGAGAGAGAGAGAGAGAGAGAATGAGAGAGAGAATAAGAGAGAGAGAAGGAGAGAAAGAGGAAGGGAGAGCCACACAGTTGAGAGGGTCGAGAAAAAAAGAGTGAGGCGGAGTCAAAGAGTGTGGCCAGAGTTAAAGAGAGAGAGAGAAAGGGAGAGAGCGGGTGTTTGGTGATAAGTCCAAAGAAACAGATATAGGTAATATATATTGAGAGAGAAAGAGAGAGGGAGAGAGAGAAAGAGCAAGAGAGAGAGAGAGAGAGAGAGAGAGAGAGAGAGAGAGAGAGAGAGAGAGAGAGAGAGGGAGACAGAGAGACAGAGTGCAACAGCAGCTGGGAGCACTCAGAGAGACTGCATGTTAATCATCTAACATGCAAAACACATGTCCCCCACTGGCCCCGCACCACACTGATACCCTGCTGCACCGCTCGCCCCAGATGGTCGGGGCAGCCGCTGGCAGCCTTCCCCACTGTACTCTGTGAACCCATACAGTACAGGACGGAGCCCATCAACTGAGGAACAGACTGAAGCCCCTAGAAGGAATGTCGAATCACGGCAGACGCCATTTTGTTTGTACGCGCTCGTTAGAGAAAGAGAGAGATAGGGAGGGAGAGAGAGAGACAACTCCAGGGAGATTCGCCGTACTTACGGGAATCAGACGTCTATATTCGGTGGCTTCTCCCCTGCCTCTGTCCACCCATCCCTCTCTTTATTCTCCCGCCATCAGAGATCCATTCGGAGGTGGGTGGGGGTGAGGCGGAGAGATCAGCTAAATTAACAAGCGAGGGGAGCAAAAGAGGGCAGGGTTGGGGCAAGGGGGTTGGCGTCTACAAGAATGTCACAAATGTTTTTTGTCAGCCATTGGCATCTTTCCCAGGTCCCCCTGCACTCCCGTCTTGCCAGTAGGAGGGCAACACAAAGAAAGCTGCCGATTTGGAATCAGTCGTGACCATTCTAACACTTGCTAACACATCATGCTAAACTGAGCAGAGTTCAGAATCTGGAGTCAAATGCCCCCTACTTCCTTCTCGCCTGAGCAGGGACCAATCCCAGCTCTCATGGCATTTATGTCCAGCTGCTTTGACCAATCGCTGAAGCTCTCCTTGACGTTGGAATTTCACCTTTAAAACGCTGTATTATATTTGATGTTCGAAACAGAAGTCTTAAACCGAATGCAAATTCAAAATGGCTGCACCTCTTTTTTAACTTCCTTTAAAACTCATTGTGAGAAGGAAACGCAAGCGGATGAACGAGTCTCTTTCACAATCAAAGCAGCTCATTCTCATAGTCATTCTCTATTTCAATTCCCTTAAGTTTATCTATAATGCAGTCACGGCGTCCATGGTCTTCAAAACACTCACCACAGAAACAAAATGGGCCGTGATAGTCCAGCCTCCCTCAGCCAAAACTCCACACGATTCTCTTGCTTTAAAAATGGACACACTTCGCCTGCGCCCTCGTTCTCACACACTTACACAAGCACACAGCCTCACAGACTGTACGCACCGAAACATTCACGCACACTGCATTCACATTCACAGGGGAACAATCGTCTCCTTCCATCGAGGCAACAGACTCAGGCACAACGCTAGACATCCTCTTGGCGTGACGTCAGGTCTTTTCTTTGTTTATGAATTTATTTCTCTCCTCAGTTGAACTCTCTGAACCTTCCTACCCCTCCCCTCCCCGTCCCTCCTCCTTCTCCCAGCCACCCGTCCCTCTGCCTACCCCCTGCCAACTAAGTAGGGCAAAGACGTAGCGTCTCTAAGAGGGACGAGAGCCAGAAAACGGGGGAACATACAGACACAAAGGGCTGAGTGAGACAAGGGAAAAGAGAGGGGATAAAGTCAATGGAGAGAGAGAGAAATAGAGAGAGAGGGGGAGAGTAAAAGAGAGAGGGAGAGCGTAGATGCAACTACATGTGGAGAAGGGAAGAAAATTCTCCCCTTTTCTTCTCTCTTTTATTCCGCAATTCCTGCTTGGCTTGTAAAAGTTTCCGCTGCGTGTAGGGACAGCCTCTTTTGGCAGCCACCCAACTCTTCTCCCTGCTGCCTGAGGAAGACAGGAGGTGGGGAGAGAGCTGGGAGGGGTGGGAGGGTGGGGTTGGGTGGGTGGGGGGTACACTCTGTACAGTAACAAACAGATGTACTTTATACTTCTATGGGGACCTGAATGTTTACGCTGGTGATATGGGTTGCCTCCAATCTCACCCATATAGGTCACGGTTATAAAATAGGAGTCCAAGCAAAAATGTATGGTTTAATCAAAAGCATAGATCATCAACTTATAGTAAATGCGTTGGAACTGTAATATCAATGCTATAAACTGTAATCCGTTGAAATACTTAGTATGGAACCGAATTAAAATGAAGGCATCGACAAAACATCTAAATCAGGATTTTGTTTGAAGATAGTTTATTCAAATGCTTCCTTCGTGTGTCTCAGAGGCCGTGAATTGACATTGTTATGATGTTCGCCTTGGTCTTGTTTCATGCTTGACCTGATAATATAGTTTTGTAATGTTCACACCCAGATCATGTCAGGCCTTGCTCACTTTGTTTTTTCTACTTGAGTCAATGACTCGACAAGCAGTCAGAAAGCATTCACCCTGACAAACACAAAGACGGCATGTATCAAAACATGCACAGTGTGGTGACAAGCCGAAAGAGTAAAGCTTCCATTGAAATCCCGCACAACACACAGACACAGCGACACAGCAACACACCAACACACTGATACAGACGTCTGATATCTCTGTTACTCATTAGCTCTGACCCCACCCAGGGTGCGCAAGAGGTCAAACCAGGACACACTTCTGTGCTCAGTGTGTGGTTGTGTACGTTCTGTGTGAGTGTGTGTGTGAGAGAGAGAGAGTCAGGGAGGGTGGATATGCAACATATTGTGAAGTAAACACTTTGCTAAGATAGCATTACCACTTGCACTTTCGATTTGGTTAACATTCAAATACATCTCCTGTTCTAATTTGCACGACCGACATATTTACTAACATCTTGACACCGGAAATACTCTGCGATACGATCTGAGGTAAACAAAGATGGAGGAGTTTTCAGGACAGCTTTGATGCCACTTTGTGAAATGGACAAAAGAGAGTTGGATTTATCCCTTATTGTGTTTCACCATCGGCAATTTATTGTTAACTGTTGTTGCTTTTGTGCAAAAAGGCACATCATTGTTGTGTCTGAGTGTCTGTGGGTGGGTGAGTGAGAGAGATTATGTACGTGTGTGTATGTGTGTGTGTGTGTGTGTGTGTGTGTGTGTGTGTGTGTGTGTGTGTGTGTGTGTAATTATAAAATGTCAGGCCTTTGCTCAATACAGAAGGATGAATCGATCACTAAAACATCTACAGACATCTTTCCATCATGGTGTTGGTACATCTTCGCCATCTAGTGGACACTTTGAGGTTAGATATGGAAAGTCATGATGGCTACATGTCTATAAGTATATCCATTTTGTTCAAATGTTAGTACATTTTTTTGGGTTGGATAGCTACTTTTGCAGCTTATTATCAACCTAATATTGGGTTTATTTGGTACAATTGACACGTGAGGCTAAATGCTTTGTTTTACTTGGAACAGTTTAAGTATCTGTTGCTACAGCTTTCCTTGATTTCACGGATCACTTCTCCAGCCATTCTTCCCCTGAGGCACTTACTTCGAAGTAAACCCACACATCCCACTAGCCTAAGTGTCAACCAGACCATCCTCCTTAAGCGACCCAGTCATACTAATCTCTTCTCAGCGTGGGGCTGTGTTCGCCTGCTTATGCATTTGTGACAGAGCAAACAGGCATAAGCACACTGGGTCCCTAGGGTTATACTGGTAACAGGGTCCTGGCTGTGGCTGAGAGGGCATGGGTTAAGAGAAGCTGCAGCTTAATCCTGTCACAGCCCCAGACGAGAGGAAGGTCTCAGGGTAGTGGTTGATTGGAAGAAGACTGATACTAAGTGATTTGTCTTTGTGAGACAGAAGACTTTTCGATCCCGGTGAGCTTACACATTGACACAGACAATGTGCGTAAGAGGGATAATTCGTTTTTGGTAACTATTTCAGCCTACCAAAGAGTTCTTTGTTAGAAATGGCACGGTGTAGTTCCATATACACATGACAGGGGAAGCTACCTATCACAGACTAGCTGCAGAATCAACTTTTTTTTTTTTACCAGGAAGAATGGTTGACGATTCAGCCCGGGATGGATCGTTGATGGTCTGTTCGCAGAATTTGCCAGAGGTATCCGAGGGACCAAGTGTGCTGGAATTTTGACTTCCAAACAGGACCTTGGTGCAATATCTGGGTGAGACCAGCACTCTTCATTCCCAATGCCTCTCCATAAAAACATCCTCCATGAAATTTGTACTCAGGACATCTTTGATGACTCATCTGAAAAGTGAGAAGGCCTCTCTTCTGACGGTCTAGATACAGAACGATATGTCCATCCAAACATCGAAATTAAAGATGCTGGACATATTATAGAAATGTCGGAAAGGTAGAAAATGTGAACCGGGATTTATTCATTAACAACCAAAACAGTGTTCCAAGTCAAGTTCCAATGACATCTAGCCTACACTTTAGACTCTTTATTGTCTTCCAGCAGAACAGACCACCACACAGCTTTATCCATATGACTCACTTGACTTTATGGACTCCTTAAACAATTAGAACCCGTTCTTTTTTCCCCACTGTCCTCAGCACTGGCTTTGGTCGTCCCTCCAAAACACAACAAGGTAGTGTTTGTGTGTGCATTTGAATGTTTGTGTGCATATGCACTAATGACTTCCCTGTGTGTGTGTGTGTGTGTGTGTGTGTGTGTGTGTGTGTGAGAGAGAGAGAGAGAGAGAGAGAGAGAGAGAGAGAGAGAGAGAGAGAGAGAGAGAGAGAGAGAGAGAGAGAGAGAGAGAGAGAGAGAGAGAGAGAGAGAGAGAGAGAGAGAGAGAGAGAGAGAGACAGGGAGGGAGGGAGGGAAGGAGAGAGTATATGAGAGACAGGGAGGGAAAGAGAGAGAGAGAGAGAGAGAGTGCAGCCCTATGTGTTTGCTCTGGGGCAGATGGTTTTGACCTGAATCCTATTAGTGTAGTCTCTTCACAATAGACAGGGCTTCAGTTATTCAGTTCTGTTAGAGGTGGCCATCCTCTCGGTAGTCTATCATTGCCTAGTTTTGGTCATTTCCTCTTCGTTGCCATCTTCCCCATTTTGGGAGCATCTATCTGAGGACCAGCTATGTCTGCAGAGAAGGTAACGTTGTGGAGCCTTTCAGGAGTCACTGACTGTACGTAGACAGTAAGACTGCCCGTTCACTGTGGACTGACCGAAGTCCTATTAGATCAGCATATTAAATAGCAATTTAGACTTGGTTATCCTATTTAAATGAATTAAGACGTACTTCTCCTGCTGGCCTTATCAGACCAACTTCATGTCTTTATGTGCTGAAGGGGTGAGGTCTCTCCAGGCACTTAGAACACAGAGGGGAAATGGAACTGAACATGTTGAGGCTGTTGAATTCTGTTACACCTTTGTCTATGACTTATGGGGTATATAATTCAAATATTTTAAATAATGAAATGTCTCCTAACCAGCTGGAAGATGCCTAGTCATTCTTGTATGTTTCAATTATCCCAAGTCATTATGTTTCCTTTTATTGTAAACGAATATAAACTGAACTTGTTTGCTCACAAAAGAAAACCACAAGTATAAAGACTGTCCCCATGAGACCTGGCCCTCTGAGTATAGTCACATGCATTTCTGGTGTGACATTGACGTGATGTTTTCTATGTGCCAGTAACCTAACCATTGTCAGAGTGGTCATGGTGTAACCTGCCAAGGCACCAGCCTTTCCCCGATTGTTTGCCAGAGAGAGAGAGAGAGAGAGAGTAATCTTGTTACAATCAAACCTATGCCCCTCAAAATATCCCTCTCCAGGATGGACGGATGATTGGCAATTGTTTTGTTTGTGTGTGTGTGTGTGTGCACCTCCCTGCGTGAGGTAAGCTCTCCCTGCCTTCCATAGAAGCCTAAAAAGAAGAAGCAGCAAGAGGACTCAGACCAGGCCAAGGGGTCCGAGGAGAAGCCCAAGAAGCCCAAGCCAAAGAAGAGTGAACAGGCTTCAGAGGAGGACAGTGTCCTGTCCAAAGGTCAGGCCCCCTCTGCACCGGAATCCCCCCGTGAAACGACCCCATTTGTGTTTGCACAATCACATTTCCACCCCCGTTTCCATAGATGGGAAGAAACTAAAGAGCAAGAAAACAGAGAAAGAAAAGGGGAAGCCGAAGACGACAGAAAAGGAAGTAAAGAAAAAAGTAAAAAAGAAGAAAGGTAGGAATCTGTGGTCGGGATATCTACCCTGTAATTCGGTTAGTTGCGTGTAAACCATGCATTGTAAACAAATTCAACCTAGTCTAATCCGTTATCAATGCATACTAATGCTGCCATGTGCATCCTGGGCTCAACTTTAGACGATGAAGGGGAGGAGGAGGAAGAGGATGACACTCCAGTGAAGAAGACAAAGAAAAAGGTAACCAAAGACAGCTCCCCCTCTGATGCCAAGGACAAGAAGACTAAAGCCAAAGGTGAGTTGATCGCTCTGAGGAGCACGTGCTGTGACAAAGAGGGACTGCATTACACACACAGCCCTTTTCAAAAGTATTAGTGGCTTAACAGGGCCTGCAGCAGACGAAAGGGATGAGAGCCGTCTAAATTCTCTTGTCTTTGTTGCGCAATCCATTGTGTCAGCTAATCTCATTACTTTACGAGCTCACTCGGTGGAGTAGCCTAATCCGGATGCTTATAAAGCAACCCCCGCTCTCCTCAGCGTGGGATGTAGAACACATACAGATCTACCAGCCTATTTAATGCGCACCTTTCCATCTCAGAAAATGACAGCAAAAGCGTCAAAGAGGAGAAGGAAAAGGCCAAAAAGGAGCCAGCCTCCATGTTCCATGTCAGCATGAATAAGCCAAATTTCGTCACCAAAAAGAAAGGTAAGTCGGGAGACATTTCCAAACCATAATAATGATTTGGCTTTCACAGATCTATGCATTGTGCTAAGTTAAAGAACTATTCTTGTGCATATAAGCTACAGTCTCTGCCCTATACACAGAAGCCAAACAGGAAAGTGACAACGAGAGCGAGCCCAGTGTCAAACCGAGCAAGAGCAAGAAGAAGGCCGGCTGCAGCCCCACTTCCAAAGACAAGGACAAGGCCAAGGAGAAAGACAAGAAAGTCAAAAAGAAAGGTGAAGTCATCACCGATCTTTCATCTTTCTGTCGATGTAAAATCTTCCCCATGCACTTTTGTGCCTCCGATTGTCCTTTTCCGTTCTGATTCCCCTGCGCACATTTCCGTCCATTTCCCTGATCCTTGCATTCTCCCGCATGCTCAGCCAAAGCAGAAGACAGTGAGGAGGAGAACACAGAAGTGACCAAGAAAAAGAAAGGAAAAGGCAAAAAGGGAAAGAAGGTGGGACTCGTATTTTTATGATTTCAATTTGAATTTGACCAGCACCACTCGACTTGTGCTACTCGCTGTGTCACGGTGTCGCTCCTCTGCTTCGGCTTTCCAGGAGGAGGAAAGGTCTTCATCGCCAGAGATTGAGTTTGACGACCTGGAGGAGTTTGTACTGCAGCCGGCCCCCCAGGGAGTCACGGTGAAGTGTAAACTGACGAGGGACAAGAGAGGGATGGAGAGCTTCTACCCTACCTATTACCTCCATTTGGACAACAAGAAGAGCAAAGGAGATAACGTAGGGGTCCTCTTTAAAGCTTAAACTATATATTGTTACGGTTAAATAAGACCCACGTAGAAATACTAGAGGGGTGTGCTGCATTAAGATGCTCTACACAAAACGCCTTCAAAAGACAACAAAGGGTTTATTTTTGTATTCTTGAAATGTAGATTGTATTCAACCTACTATGGTAGCGTTACCATAATAATCAAAATACATCCCAACAGCAGTTATTGAGAAACTCACCGCAACTTCCAACCTCTTCTGATTCTAGTTTTTACTGGCTGGAAGAAAAAGGAAGAAGTGCGCAACCTCCAACTACCTGATCTCCATCGATGCCACAGACCTCAGCAGAGGAGGGGAGAACTTTGTAGGCAAGCTGAGGTACACATACATGTTCAAACAGGTTGTCAGGGTAGCCACACACTGTCAAAAGCTAACATGAGAAGAGGTCGGGTTTAATTATCTGTGTACCAAATCAACTTTCCATGTGTGTGTTTTTGAGTGTGTGTGTGTCTTTCTTTATCAAGGTCCAACCTGGTGGGCACTAAGTTCACAGTGTTCGATAATGGGCTAAACCCAGACAGAGCCATGAGGGACTTGTCCAACGCCAGGCAAGAGTTGGCTGCCATCATCTATGTGGGTAAACCATTACAATGTGGCAAGGGCCTTGATTTTGTTTGATCTTTTTTTTGCTAATCTGTTTCTTATTCTTGATGAAACTGTGTGGGTGAGGTCCTTGATCATTCCTGAATGTGAACAGTATGATCCTTTTTTCCAGGAGACCAATGTCCTCGGGTTCAAAGGCCCACGGAAGATGACGGTGGTTATTCCTGGGATGGATGAGGAGAGCCAAAGAGTCCCTATCCGAGCTCGGAGTGTAGGTTTTCCTAAAAGCTAAACGGGCACGAAAAAAACTAGGGTTTTATTTTGGAGAGAACGTCTGCTTACTGCCTATCCCAGAAGCAATAAGTAGATAAATAGTGACCCCGTATGGCCAAACAAACAACGAGCATGCCCAAAGCACCGTAACACACTGGAACCAGATTACTTAAAGCAGTTCAGAGTCTTGTAAAGCATAAAATCGTGTGGGTTTCTGTCTGTCTGTAATCATTACAGCTTTACAGTAAACATTTTGAAAGAGTTCAGGGCTTAAGTCACAAGACAGAAACTTACACCATTTAAGGCTTTACAGTGTAATGGACTTATTGTTACATGGTAGGCTTATTGTGTTCTATGCATTGATCTACACCAGCATAATAAATGAGAATAACCCTAATTTTAAATGAACTTAAAATGACACATTAACTCCAGAAGTTTATTCAGAAAAAAGGCATTGAACTTGATTTTAGAATGATTTAGAGTGCCCTTGAATATGTTTAGTTTTTGTAACTTTTCCAGATATCTCAGAAATGTATTCAGAAATGCTTCTGAGGTTTGATGTACTTGTATTCATGTGAGTAGGACAGTGATGGCCTTGTGACACGCTACCAAAACAGACAAATGGAGAACCTCATAGAGCTGCACAACAAGGCCCCAGTGTGGAACGACGACTCTGCCTCCTATGTGCTCAATTTCAATGGCCGCGTCACTCACGCCTCTGTCAAAAACTTCCAGATTGTCCATTGCAAAGACAGTAAGCCAACTCATATTTTATCTGGTCTTGTGATAGGAACTTGTGTTGAAAAGTGTGAGGATTGATATTGACACTTCATCATTGATTATTGATCTTTGTGTTCCCAGACAATTACATTCTGATGCAGTTTGGACGTATAGCTGACGATGCGTTTACCCTCGACTACAGTTATCCCATGTGTGCTGTTCAGGCTTTCGCCATCGCGCTGTCTAGTTTTGATGGCAAACTGGCCTGTGAATGATAAAACTCACTACACTGACTGCTTCTGACCCGAATGTGCTTGGTGGCACACAGGAAGTGTTACATCAGACACATAACTCCTGGCGCTCAGAGACAAATGCTTTCCATGCGATCTTACAAGAAACTGAGGATAGCTATTGAGGGAATCCGCATGCGTGATCCTCATGACTATGTTTGCGTAAAAAATGTCAATCCACTTCATGGGGTCCACAAACAAATATCTCAGTCACACAAACCGAACTATCTTAAAACATTGATTAAAATGTGAATACAATTTAGTTTGGCAAGATTTGATCTGCTTTGTATTTTGAAGCTCCCACCCTTAAAATAGCTGGGAAAACGCTCAAGAGGAAGGGAGCACTCATAAATCAATCCCTTCTGGAACAGGTTAGCAGACCTGAGGTGGCAGCTAGGGCGGAGGTGGGAGCAATATTCATCACCTCATTCGACAATCACGGAATCTAACTAAGACTTCAAGTCATTCAAATATTCATTGACACGAACAGTTTGATTGGTGAACGGGTGTGTATGTGAATGGTGTGTGTAAGCATACACAGTGTGACGGCTTGCTCTTCGACAGCGTACAGACTTTGCGTTACCTGCTTGCGATTTAGCTGAAGCTTCATTAAGTGCACGGATAGTGGGGGCACGTGCCCAAGTATTGATCTGGTACCCCAGTAAAATCTCTTGTTCGAGTTTCAATGAGCTCCTATATTTGCCAGTGGATTCATTTAGATTGATAATAACAGGGACATCATGGATTTTTCTCTAATCCACAATGTCAAAACAACACAGTTTAACCCTAAATACAAGCTGTGGCGCGCACCTTGTGGTCCTGGGTCTGTACTGTCCGTGCCACAGTAGAGCTTAATGTCTAGCAACACCCCTGGTGGTACCTAAACAAGTAGCAGGATATACAGCTTTTTTAAATATGTCATACTGGTAAAGAGTATATGAACCTTTGCATTGTTGATGACCAGTATTAGCACACATGTCAACCAACCTCTAACTTTCAGCGTAGACTGGGTTAAATGGGACAGTGGCCAAACTCTTTATTCGCACATCCTTGGTCCTGCGCTCATCTGCAATAATACGTACACAACAAATAATAATCAAATAATCAGATCTGATCTTGTCATTTCCACTTTTGATATTAATGTAGCATTTTTTTGTTTGGCAAAACTTAATTTACAGAGCAGCCATTGTCAAAATTGTCTCTGCCTTTTTTATGTGTAGATCTATCACTTTAGAAAAAATTCAGTTGTTAATGTTTGAAAGTGAAAGAGAGAGAGAGAAAGCTAGAAAGAGGTGGTTTGTGGCAGTCAGATCTTTCACATTTCATTCTTTGTTTGGTGACTTTGGTCCAATTCATTAATAAAATAATTTTCTGTCAAACTAGTACACTCCTTTTCATTAAAGAACACGTCTGCCCCACATCTTTCCCTGACTCCCCAAAGTCAATGTCAATTTGCAGATATAGGCCTAATGTCATAACAACATATGACTCTGGTATAGAATGTTAACAAAGTAACCCATTTAGCTAGTTCAACAACTGGGAATATTTATATGTGATATTTAAGTAAGAAAGACAGTATCTTATCCTGATGCAGCTCCAGAGATGGTTTTGAAGTAGCCAACGGAACGTATTCAGCCTTCAGTACTTAATATAGCTTGACGCCGCCGAAAACAGGAATGGTTTCAACACTTTGCAAAAAAAAGTTCGACAAGGTGGCGTTTCAAGGTTAACAACTCTACTTTAAACTCGTCCCACCCTCTGCCCCACACGCTCTTGTCATTGGCGGAGTCCCACAAACTTTTGTTGTGTACGTACGCGTGTTTGGAAGCCACGCCTTCTAATATATTTTTTCTCCTTCTTCTCAAGCGCCTTGCGTTGATTTCATGCTAAACTGATACTTCGCATTCCACCTTTTCTGTCAAACAAGCTATTATTCTTGGAAAACATTTACTGGACAAGGGATTGAGTAGATTCATTAATTGAATTGCCGAGTCTGTGGCTCTAAAGCAGAAGAAAGACGCAGCTATAATAAGGTGAGTTCCAGAGTTCTTTGTTGTTTTGTGCAACAACTTTCACGCAGCTGCTGAGTGCGCGTGCCTGAAGTTTTTGGATCTTTGTCATATTTCACATTTTTAGCGCATTTTTTAACGCGCGTAATGCTGAATCTACGCTTGAGCACTTTTTGAAAGCGTTTTCATATTTTCTAAGTATGCGTCTAGCTAGTAATGGCGATACGTTTTTAGAGTTAGGATGGACTACCTTTAGACTTCGGGGCAACTTATTATTAGCTTGCAAGCTAAAGTTAGCGAGCTAACTGGCTTGCTGCTACTAGCTAGCCAAAGCCAACCCGAGATTGTTTTGAAACCTACATATTTGCCTGGCGAATCTGCAAGCTAACATAAATTCACAACCACCATGCACTAAAGTAAAGTTTGGTTGTCTATAGAATGGATACATTCATAAATACATCGGGGACCAATGTACATCTGTTAACTCTTTAAAGTTAGCTAAGTTAGGCCCTAACTATTATTGAATCCATTTGCGGTCGGATTAGAGAAAGTTGATTTTTGTTGTTGTTGAGAGATGAAACCGAGGAATCTTCACCATCTATCTCAGCAAAGTGATACTGATGCCATGAATCTGCTGTCGTGAAACATTCAAGACAAGAATCTATACAGGTTTTACAGGTTCAACAAAGCCACTTCTTCCTTGATCACCCTACCTAGGAAACCCCTAGTTTAACTCAATATGCCAGTATCTGGATTAGGAGTGATACAGGAGATGCAGCCTTACCCGTAGGAAATATGTCTTAGGTTATAATAATCACACAAGTCATAAATGTAGTTTGTTCTATAGTGTTCCCATTGGAACACAGAGCTGCTCCTTGCGTGTGTGTCTGTCTGTTGGCTGAGCTCATGGCTTTATTTAGCTCTGTGCTGCCTTGACTCCAGCTGGGTTCCTCTGCCCTGGACATATGACCTTTTGGCTACTAGGGGCTAAATTAAAAACAGGCAACAAGTGTGTGTGTGGTCTGCTAAGTTGAGTCCTACTCTGGCTATTAAATTCAATATTACTCTCTGTTGTCTTGGTCTCAAGCTCCAAATTTAGGCAAAGCAACAAAATGTTCCACCAAGCCGCGCTTCTCTGTAGCTCTTTGCCGGGTCCGCCTTATCTTCATAGCCACGCCACAGATCTGTCAGCGGTGGTTTGAAGCTGGTGTAGCCATAAGCCCAACACAGCAGGGGGGAGCTTGAGACCACTCCGATCCTATGTGCCAAGGAAGATGTTAGCCACACTCTGGAAAGCATTACACACTGAGGAATCATTTTGCATACGATCGCCCACGTCAGAGAGGACCTGGAGCGTGCTGAACAATAAGAGAAGAATGTGTAATTTCCTCATGTGGCCCGATGCAGACTTAGCAAGGGAGATAGGGGAGTTGGTTCAGAACCCATGGAACAGATAGGCTAGCTGTTGTGGGAGGCTTCAGCCCCTAGTAGATTTATACGTAGAAGGCCACTTGTTGCTCAGTAAGGCTTCTTGACCCATAAGTATTTTGTGTTCACCGCCCCAGCAACGGCCATTGTTGGACCAGCTGGTGGGTTCTTCGTTGACCTTGGCCTCTGTCTCTGATAGATTTACGATCTCTTGGTGTTTTGCCATGTCGTTTGACGCGTCTTTAACTCCTGAGGGCGAGGCTATTAATACCAGCGACCAATGGAAGCCGTAAACCAATTCGCCCGAATCCGATCTTGCGCAAAGCAAAGTGCGGTGACATCCCGAGTCTGAAAAATCTGTCGCCATGCCTGGCAGCCATAGCCCCCTTCCCCCAGACCCGTCTGGCCCGGAAAAAGTTTGATTGCTCAGACGGGCAAGACATACCAAGGCTGAACGCTACGCTTGATCCCCCCCCTTCCTCCTTCCCTCTGTCTGCGTCTCAGGTGGGTTGTGGGCGGAGCCGTCATCATTGCGTCGGAGTGGAGTTGCCGTGACAGCCCTGAGGGGGGGCAGGAGGATGGTGGCGAGGGCGAGGGTGAGGGGCTGGCGGACAGCGCCGACAGGGGCTTGGACGGGGACCCCGAGGGCGTGTGGAGCCCGGACATCGAGCAGAGCTTCCAGGAGGCCCTGGCCATCTACCCGCCCTGTGGCAGGAGGAAGATCATCCTGTCAGACGAGGGCAAGATGTATGGTGAGTAGCGCTGTTCATGAACACACACCCAGACACACTCACTCCCCCCACCCGTTTCTGTAATGTTTTGCTGTACTATTCTCTCTTTAACCTGCCCCCTGCACCCTATTACAGCACCTGAGAAAGGCCCTTTTTATCTAATGGGAGTGTGGGCAGACTTCAGATGTCTGTGCCCATCATAATGTCAGGGTCCACGGAGTGTATTTCTGTCCCGGGCCATTATCTCCCCAGGGTGATCACCGTTGGCCCAGCAGTGAATGAGGAGGGGTCTGAGTAGCAGGGGTCAATGTCAGCCCTGCCTGTCAGCTGACTGCCTCTTAAAGATGTAGCTTTATTTGCTCAATTAGATATCCTTGAATAATAACATATGGCCCCTTACAGGACTATTTGCATAGGCAGAAGTCCTGGACTACTAATCTTTGGCCCCCTCAAAGCCTGGTTTTATCTGGCCTATGTTTGTGTTGTTTTTTAAGCACGTCTTTTCAATGTGTGTGTGTGTGTGTGTGTGTGTGTGTGCGTGTGTTATTTGCTGGGGCTGCTGACTGACTGTGGGGAGGGGGTGTATTTTGACCCTCCTCCCCTGCCGTAGAGCAGGCCTTGGCTAGTGGCCCACATTCCAGACATACCTCCTTTGGCTGAGGGGTGGCATTCCTGCGTGCAGCAGCCTGTGCCGCATGGTGTGTGGTGTGTGTGACGGGGATATGCGATCCCATGCGACAGAAAGGGAAGGTTTGTTTCAGCGTTGCGGTATTTTCTCCTTTTGTGGAAGTGTGGGCTCTCAGTGCCGTCCCCTGCTTTACATAGTTAGAGGACAAACACACACACACTCTCGCACACACACACACACACACACACACACACACACACACACACACACACACACACAAAAAACAACCGGCATAAAGAGATCTCCCAGCTCTCCCACCAGCACGCCCATTTACTCTCAGCAGGGGTTGGGGGGGGGGGGGGGGGGGGGGGGGGGGTTCACCCCTGCTCCATGATGTTGCCTCAGGATTGCTGCCTCTGAAGTACGTGTTTCCCCGGTCAGGATGACCACTAGACAGATTGCTCTCTATCTCCCCCAGCAGAGAGAGAGAGAGAGAGAGAGAGAGAGAGAGAGAGAGAGAGAGAGAGAGAGAGAGAGAGAGAGAGAGAGAGAGAGAGAGAGAGAGAGAGAGAGAGAGAGAGAGAGAGAGAGAGAGAGAGAGAGAGAGAGAGAGAGAGAGAGAGAGAGAGAGAGAGAGAGAGAGAGAGAGAGAGAGAGAGAGAGAGAGAGAGAGAGAGAGAGAGAGAGAGAGAGAGAGAGAGAGAGAGAGAGAGAGAGAGAGAGAGAGAGAGAGAGAGAGAGAGAGAGAGAGAGAGAGAGCCCCCCCCCCTTGAGGCCCATTTGTTTTATTATGGCCTGGCAGCAGAGCCCTCTTCTATGAATAGGCCTAAGGCCTCTCGGTTGTGGAATGATTTAGGTTGGCCTTTGAAGTCCGCTCCAGAGAAGCCTCTTTTTTACAGCTGAACTGTCATGGCTCGGGCTAGCCAGTTTGGTGACCAGGTGTCGTGAGCTGAGCTCAGAGGGTGTCACCCTCTTGACCCCCTGCCGCCTGCGGAGTCTGGAGCTTTTCTGGTAAATCCGCCGCGGTACGGTGAGTCATCCTGTGACCTCACGGCCCTTCCCGCGAGTGATGTCAGGCAACTTCCTGACGACTTCCTGCCCGCAGACGTGTGTGTTCACCGGCGTCAGTTTCAGGGCGCCCCGGGTCAGACGTTGTCCGACCACGAAGCCAAGCCACCACTTCTCGCGGTTTCCCCCAAACTGTGGCGTTCATCTCGTCTTTTACACACAGCAGTCTGGTGGGAGAGGGCGAGGGGCGAGAGAATGGGGAGGCAGGGAAAGAAGGGAAGAAAGCGCTGACTCGGCGGGTCGGTGGGCCCGGGATGTGTTCACCATCACATGACCAGTTCCTTTTCCATCCCATCTCTTCCTCCCACTCTCTCCGGGCAGTCCAACCCCCCCCCCCCCCCCCCTCCCTAGACCTTTCCTCCCTCTGACTCAGTGTCTCCCACAGGGACCGTGAGCCAGGCCGCTGGGCTCGGCCTGCGTCGCGGGAAAAGGAGTGTCGGTGTAAAGCCAGAGCGACCGCGAGTTCTGCCTCTGCGCTGACCTGTTAGACTGGATCCTCCTGTCTGCTTTCCGGGGGAGTGGGGGTGGGGGTGGGGGGGGGGGGGTTGTTACGCAAGCGCTTGTCTTTTTGTTTCCTTCCCGTCCACAAACACTTGGTAATATCTCACCTCTGGAGTTATATCCCTGTATCTTCATTTCCCACACACACACACACACACACACACACACACACACACACACACAGTTGCTTTGTGTAAAAGTTGCTGAGAAGGCACAATGCACTGCACTCCGGATGGCAGTCGGCTCCATCTAGTGGTGCTTGTGTAGAAGTGTTGACATCTGAGCGATGTTGTTTTTTTTCCCTCTCTCTCCTCCCCTTCAGGCCGCAACGAGCTGATAGCTCGCTACATCAAGCTACGCACAGGGAAGACGCGCACACGCAAACAGGTACGCACGGGGAGACACAGGAAATGGTTGATGCCGTACGTACAGGACATGTTGATTGCCGGCGATTGTTGGTTTTGTCACTGGGATCCACAGGTGCTCTGTACATGGCACCAAATATGTACCAACAATATGGGACCCAAAATACCTTTTCACCAAATATGTAGGCCTCTATTTTGTAATTTTACTTATTTCATGTCTTATTTATGCACAATTTTGTCTCTGTCTGTCTGTCTGTGTGTGTCTGTGTGTGTGTCTGTGTGTCTGTGTGTCTGTGTGTCTGTGTGTCTGTGTGTCTGTGTGTCTGTGTGTGTGTGTTTTGACGCTTGTAATCCTGTTCCACAAACTTCAGGTGTCTAGTCACATTCAGGTGTTGGCGCGTAAGAGAGTACGAGAATACCAGACGGGCATCAAGGTGGGTGCCGGCCAAACAAAACACCCTCTCCTTCCTCTTCAGTCATCCTTCTCTTTTCCTCCCTTCTCCTTTTCCTGCTCCCTTCCCTCCCTCCCTCCTCCTCCACCTCCTCTTCCTCCTCCTCCTCCTGTCATTCTTCAGGTCTCTAGTCACCTGCAGGTCTTGGCCAGGAGAAAGTCTCGTGAGATTCAGTCTAAACTGAAGGTACACCAACACAAACAATGGCTCTGCTGCTCAGCTTTGGTTTGGCTCAAACTGACCCTTGCTCGTCTCTTCCTATCAACATCGTGTGCACCCCACCAATTGAGGAGTGTAGTTCTGTAGGGGGAACTAATCATGAGTGACTCAAAACGGCACTGGGGGGTGGGAGGGCTCTGCTTGGCTTGGCTAACCTCTCACAACTGAGGCGCTCCACCATTACGGTGCCTGCACGTCATCTACAGCCTAAAACTAAAGCGTGGCTGGCTTGTGTTTGCTTTTGAAGCTCCCCCTCCCCCCTAACGCGCTGTCCCTCCCCGCTTGCAACTGTTTGGCATGGCTAAGTTGTCTGAAAGTGGCATGTTATGGAGTGGTGGTCAGGTCATGGAAAGAGGTTTTCTCGTGTGCGCGTGGGTGTGCGCGTGCGTGGGTGTGTGTGTGCGCGCGCGTGTGTGTGTGTGTGCGCGTGTGTGCCGGTCAGGCAGGCGCCTACTCTGCTCGGAGGTTTAGCTCTAAGGAGCAGGTCGCTGCATGGCTACTGACAGCGAGAGGTCCATCGGCGTGGCCGCTAGTTTGCATGGTGTCCAGTAGCTGACCCTTACGAGCCGACAGCTTTAGGATGGCTCCGACACGTGCACGGATATGTGCTGGCACATTAACACCCACGTGCACGCACACAAACACGCACACGGCCCCCGTCGGGTAGCCGTTGACAACTATGTCCGCCCCCTTTTTCAATGTCCCCCCCATGCATCTTCTTCCTGTGTCTGCCTCTGACTGTGATCTTTTTTTTTTTATCTGTAAGACCTTTATCTGTGGTTATTTTGCCTAAGGAAATTCCATAGCTATATATATATATGTGTATATATATATATATATATATATATATATATATATATATATATATATATATATATATATATATATATATATATATATATATATATATATATATATATATATATATATATATATATATATATATATATATATATATATATATATATATATATATATATATATATATATATATATATATATATATATATATATATATATATATATATATATATATATATATATAATTACCAGTCAAAAGTTTGAACTCACAATGGGAAAGTGTGTCCAAACTTTTGACTGGTACTGTACATATATAATGAAGAGTTAACCCTGTCGACCTTCCACACTACTCTGGTCAAACTGTCTGTTTTGAGCTCGAGGGTTTCCCTCAGAGCGTCAGGCTACCCTTCACTAGTTACGCCTATAGTCGCCCTGGTCTGACGTTTCATTGTCTAACATCAGGTTCTCCGTTTACTGGTGGCTTACAAACGGCCTGTACCAGTTGTATATGTTATCCTACATACCCATGTCTCTGCTCATGCACTTCATAGGTCCATAACGTTGATTGTCCTTTGTTTGTCTTTTGTTTGTTGTTTTTTGTCCCGCCATAGGCCATGAACTTGGTAAGTGTTTGACTTTGATTGACGCTGCTTGTTTTCGTTTGCTTGGCCTCCACCGCCCCTTTTGGCGGGGCCGTATCAAGGCTCCTGATACGGCTCTGCGCTGTGGCTGCTAGCGCACTCTCCCCTCCGGTCTACCGGCGTGCCCCGCTCCCAGTAACTGCCCCCCCTCTGCACTTTTTAACCCCAGCCTTCCCTCCAGTCTCTTCAGGCTCTCAGGTCTAAGCCCCCCTGGTGACGAAGGCAGGCTGCCGCCTAACCTCGCCCTGCCGGCCAGGTGCACCCTCCCTGTCCTGCTTGGTGGACGTTGCTTTGTCTCTCCTGTCAGTCCCCCCCCCCCCCCCCCCCCCCCCCCCCCCCCCCCCCCTGCTCTTGCTAAGGCGCGGGCTTTCTGCTTGTCCCTAACTGTGCTTCTGTATTCCTAAAGTGCATTTGCCCCCCCCCCTCACCCCTAGGTACTGCTGTAAGCCGGCCCTCTCTTGTTTGTCTTGTCCTCCCCCAGGACCAGGTGTCTAAAGACAAGGCGCTGCAGACGGTGGCCAACCTCTCGTCCGCTCAGATCGTGTCGGCCAGCGTCATGAAGCCCCAACCCCCATTCCCCCCGCCTGTCAGGGTGAGACGCGCGTCCACACACACACACACACACACACACACACACACACACACACCAAGGCGCTGTTCCGTGGTGATCATGTCGACGAGCGTACCCGTAAAAAAAAAAACCAATTTGAATTTGTCTCCTTTAGTTCTGGCCTGGACCTATCCCCGGACAGCCTGGACATTCTCAGGAGTGAGTTTCTCTGGGGGTTTGAATAGAGCGGGAGGGCGGGGTTGGGTGGCGGTTTAAGCCGTCACCATTTCTTTGTGGTTGTCGTTTTCTTGGTTTGTGTTGGCGTGTCCGTAACTGTGCCCTCATCCTTTGCAGCATCAAGCCCTTTGCACAGACCCCTTACACCACACTACCAGCCCCAGTCCCAACATCCATCAGTGCGTATTAACGTGCCCCGCCTCCTCACACATTCCGCTGTCCCGTCAGTCTAGGGGGCCTTTGGCTAACCCGGGCCTGTCCCCCGCTGTGCGTGCAGGTTACGAGGCCCTGCCGCCCCACCGTCCCTCCGCCGTGGCGGCCCCCGTGTGGCAGGACCGGACCATCGCCTCGGACAAGCTCCGGCTGCTGGAGTACTCCGCCTTCATGGAGACCCAGAGGGACGCCGACACGGTACGCCCCCTGGCTCCCGTAACGCGCGGCCCCGTTTTTTGGGACGTCTTTCGTGGCGTCCTCAGAGTGGCTCACGGGGAATAACCGTCAACGTGGTGTTCTTCCCTCTACAGTATAGCAAGCACCTGTTTGTCCACATCGGCCAGTCGAGCCCCGGCTACAGCGACCCCGTGCTGGAGTCGGTGGACGTGCGGCAGATCTACGACAAGTTCCCCGAGAAGAAGGGCGGGCTGAAGGAGCTCTACGAGAAGGGGCCCCACAACGCCTTCTTCCTGGTCAAATTCTGGGTGAGTCCGTAGACCCAGGGGGTTTTCTGGGGTGTGTCACGGAAATTGTGTGTGTGTGTGTGTGTGTGTGTGTGTGTGTGTGTGTGTGTGTGTCTAAGTGTGCGGGGGGGCGCTCACTTTGTGTGTGTATGTGTGTGCGTGCGTGTGTGCGCGTGTCTCGCAGGCGGACCTGAGCGGAGACCTGGAAGAAGGTTCCGGCGTGTTCTACGGCGTGAGCAGCCAGTACAGCGGGACAGAGAACATCACCATCAGCGTCTCCACTAAGGTCTGCTCCTTTGGCAAGCAGGTGGTGGAGAAAGTGGAGGTGAGACCACGACCTCCTTCTAGATCCGTACCTTGTTGTCCCCCAGAACCCCCCCCCCCCCCCCCCGGTGGCCTGTTTTATTCCCCGCTTGCCTTCCCCCTCTAGACGGAGTATGCGCGCATGGAAGGTGGAAAGTGCGTCTTCCGCATCCATCGCTCGCCAATGTGCGAATACATGATCAACTTCATCCACAAGCTCAAACACCTGCCAGAGAAATATATGATGAACAGCGTGCTGGAGAACTTCACCATCCTACAGGTGTGTGTGTGTGTGTGTGTGTGTGTGTGTGTGTGTGTGTGTGTGTGTGTGTGTGTGTGTGTGTGTGTGTGTGTGTGTGTGTGTGTGTGTGTGTGTGTGTGTGTGTGTGTGTGTGTGTGTGTGTGTGTGTGTGTGTTGTGTAGGTCCAGTCCTCTGACCCTCTCCCTCTGTCTGTCCAGGTGGTGTCCAACAGGGAGACCCAGGAGACTCTGCTGTGCATTGCCTTTGTGTTTGAGGTATCGACCAGCGAGCATGGAGCCCAGTACCACGTTTACCGGCTAGTCAAAGACTAGCAGACTGCTCCATGCTCACACAGACCCTCCCCCCAGTGCGTCCCACTCCACAGACTCTGTTTCAATTTTTTTTTATTTTAATAATCCCACAAATAAACACTTACGCTAACTCTCTCGCACACACCTCCTCTCGGCCTTTCTCTCTCATGTACCCACACTCCAGTCATGCAGCTGTCCAAGCAGGGTGAGGGTCAGAGTGATGTGGAGGGCGGGACTAAGAGTCCTGGGGCGAACAGTTCTTGAGAGGCTGTTTTCCCCTCCTCGCCCGAGAAACTATGGGACCGTACTGATGTTAGTTTCCCATCACTTAATCGACTGGTTCTAATCGGTTTCTAAAAGTATTTCCCTAACCGGGAAGAAGTCTCTCAGAGACCTAGATGTTTGGAGCTTTGTGTATTCTTCTAGGGTTCTTTGCTTTTGGCTTTGGACAAAGATGTAGGTGAAGAACTTGGAAGCAGTTGACATGTAGCAATCATTTTAACCCAGTGTTCTACAAGGGTTTAAGATGTTCAGGGTTTTTAGTGGTACTTTTCTGTGGCAGACAGTTTGACTGCTTTGAGAAGGTTAGGTCAAGAATCCAGAATAACACTACCCTAAAAGTCGAGGGGATTCTTTTGTGATATTCTAGGCGTCGCCTCCCCTTCCACAAAGGACACGGTCACATTTTACCCAAATATTTTTATATTGTCTATTTTTCAAGTCGCTCACGAACTCTACAAGCTATCATGCACATTACATTTTCACACGAAGGTGGCATCAGAATGAATCTATTTGGACACTACACAATGTACCTTAACGCTATTCTGGTCATGTTTGAAAGAGTTTTATAGTTTGACAGTGGGTTAACCGATGTGAAGCAGACATGAGTGCGGGCTTACTGCAGTATTTCTACCTCCAGAGGGGTTGTGCTAAGAATGTGTTTGGTTGTCAAAGCCTTAGCCGGAAGAGCACTGATTTATATATAGGATGTAAACATTGTTTTTTGTGTATTCGCCACACTCTTAACGGTACTGTTATAAGCCAAACAAACTTAAAAATACACTAATTTTGTATAGATTGAGTATCTCTGTTTTTTGCTATCAACACAGCTGGAGGTGTTATACTAAACCTCAACGATGTGGATTTTGAAAAAAAAAATGAGTAAAGTATTTCATATTTTAATCAATATAGGTAAAGCATCAAGGTACAATCCCAGACTAAGGTCATCATTCACCTGCACTGAGGCACATTTTGCCTGACAACACTAAGAATTTGTGGATTACCGTTTGTGTCTAGTATAATTTTGTTTTGTTATTTTGTGCTGACGATGCCTTTTTGAACGCATGGATTCCAGCTTCAGATTTCAATTTTAGAATTTTTTTTTTCTCAGGCTGATGCTCTTGCTAGTGCTCTGTAACCCAAGTTGACAACGATTTGACTTCTGATTGTGTATCATGAAACCTACCAGCTGGGTGTTGTTTTTATATGTGATTCTCATGTTTAGCCTTTTTTTGGGATGTTTGTATGGTCAAAAATAGGCTGAAGTTGCGTCATGATGAGTGCTGTGAAACCACAGAGCTAGGCTCCTATTCAGAACCAACATCAGACCAGCAGCTTTCTGTATCAGCGCACTTCTGCCTACTATTTGGTAATTGGCATTGTAACTGCCCCGGTCAAGTCTGCTCTCAGTGAAATCTGTACCATGACACTGTTGATTATATGTTAATAAACCACACGCGGTGCCTGCAGAGCCCTCTTGCCTTGAGTTCTGCGTTGTTCATTTTTTCTGAAAATGTATTTATGCCAGATTGTTAGGTATTCAGCAAGAGAGAATATAATTTCCATGTCTCAAATCTCAACAGCAATCGTGGCCTACTCTAACCCAAGAAAGACGCCAGAGGCTTTAAGCCTCGGTCAAAAAGCCAGCAGCTTCCAATCCCACCTCTGTAATAACTGGCACACTGTCATTATGTGCTGGTACTAAAACGACACATGTAATCACTCTGACTACTCACTCTTCATGCCACCCCCATAACCCATAATTGTCACCTCCCATTGCATGAAAGGTTCAGTTCTCAACTAGTCAGCTAGATGGCAGTAAACAAACGGGCTATCTTATTAATAGAGGAACGTTATGGAAGTATATTTCTCTCATTTGTTTTGCCAAATGTTTTTGTACGTTAGTGAGAATTAATTTAAATGATGACGAATACCCTAACCATAGGTAAGGCGAGGATTGTGGAGATTTACTGTTCCCACTGGATTGGCACAGTCATGGTCTCTGATAAAGCAGAAACTGCATTGGGTAAATGCAATTAGATGCTTAACTTATACCGAGGTATCTGTGTCATCATGCAGCTCTCAGTTGTATCACTTTCCTATAAAACACGACTCGAGGTGGAGCCGTGATTCTCATCCAACGTCAGGTTTCCATATCTTAAACTGACAGCTGCACCACCAGAGAACTGAAAGGTTTTATGAAAATGTTTTCATTTGGGGGGGGGGGGGGGATTAGTAATTTAGTAAAATTAGTTTAGCATGCATTGTCGCCGCAGCAAAATAGGCTCATCAAAGACATTATTTTGTGAACAAATGACTAAATAATGTTTCTTTTTTTTGGGCCGTTATGCTCTTTGTTTAGGTGCCATTTTTATAAAGGTATACTTCTCATTTTGCTTCAAAACTCTTTACATGAAACCCACCTAAAACAGGGTTTGCACCAGGGGGATTTCCAAAGCAAAGCAACAAATAACATGTCTATCTTAGTTATCATCTGTAGTACATGTGACACTTTTGCCTGTAGACAAATGAAAAGAGAATTGCAGGAGCAATTTATTGCAGCCACTCATTCATGTTATATCTCACTTATGGACACACTGCCAAATACACAAATGCCTTGCATGCCATATAAAAGTATTATGTACTTGCAAGTCATAAAGAATGAGCGATAAGGTTAACACAGACAAGACTTAACAGAGTTTGTGGCTAATAGTGAGTGGGTGTGTCACGCATAATTCCTGGAAATGATTGTGTAGTTACTGTATCATTACAAAAGGCAAACTATCAAACATTAATATGATATGCGTCTACACAAACACACTCAGTGACACATTCACAAATCTAACTCAAGTTTGTGGGTGTGGCTTTATTGGTGAATTCTTTTCTCAATTTTACATTTTACATTATATGTATATTGCATTACAATTAGCATGTCAGGGGCTTTGTTTGAGGGTTTTGTCCCATGTGTGCTGGTGGAACTGTAGATAATTTCAGAATATTGCTACATACTAAAACTATTCAATAAGAAATGTTTTCTCTGACGCCCTATCTCCTAGGCTTTGGTTTACAGTAGAGCCGAATTAACACATTTTTAGCTGGCTCAGATAGTCTGCACCTTGATACCATAAGATATGACATGACTCATGAATCATATCAGCCAATCTAAGCCAATGTTAGACTGAGTCTCCAACCTCACTCAGATAAGGGTTCGGCCAGTGGTGTGGAAACAGTCTTACATGTATGACAGCCTGTCAGGATTTCTCTGTAAGCACAGTGCACTGTCACACACAAGACAAGCTTATCTATCCCTCTGTCTCACTCACTCTCTCTTTCTCTCTCTCTCTCTCTCTCTCTCTCTCTCTCTCTCTCTCTCTCTCTCTCTCTCTCTCTCTCTCTCTCTCTCTCTCACACACACACACACACACACACACACACACACACACACACACACACACACACACACACACACACAGACAGCTGTACTGCGCAAAAAAAAAGAGTTGGTTGGGCTATGGTGAAGGGTGTGGTGGGAAAATGTCTACTGCAGAAACCAAACCAAACCAAACCAAGCAGGTTCTTCAGAGTGACATCTCTGCTTGCCTCTCTCACAGTCCCTTAATGTCTGCTGTCTCAATGTTGGCAGTTTATTTTGAGGAAGCAGACAGTCACCATTATTATTATTGTTTCCTTACAACAAAATGGAAAGCACATTTTGTATTTATTCAGACTTGCACGTAGTCTTTGGGGAGCAAAAGGAACTCTACTTTACTACTTTCTTTAAAAGCCATGTTAATCATATACCAACGCATGATGCCAGGAATCGCGTTCAGATTGGCGCCCTATTATCACATTGTAATAATCCGAAGTCACGGGTCAGAAACTTGTCATCAAAATCACTTGTAGGTATAAAATTGCCTTTGAGACCACCGGACCACTAAACCACGGCATTTCAAATTAGTCGATTACACTTGAGCACTTGCACTCGTCCATCAAGATTAAAACGAGGAAGAAAATGCATTCTTTCCTCAGCGTGTCGTCAATTTGTGAACACCAGATAACAAAGAAAACTATAGTCTTTAGTCCGGGCATTGGTGTGTTTAACAAGCTACTCAACGTATATTAAGCGTGTAGGGTACCGCCCATGCATTGAAGCATAGACTGTTCATGCAAGCGCACTATTACCTTCCCTTACTGAATCTAAACGCTACCTGCATACTCTAGCCACACCTCAATGGGGCGCGGTCGGTTTTCCTCGGTCCATAAGTGTTAGAGAACCATCCATTTCTGGCACCTCCATTACAGGCGCTTGTTTATCAGAGCCCTTTCACTCGAAACTATTTGCAAGAATTTGCAATCGTTGGTGGTCCTGTTGACGGATTAGCAACGACCGACCGATCGGGAAAATGACGGCTGAGCCGTTGCGTTCGGCAAGGTCCATTGGGAACCATGAGGACACGTCGCTCGCGCTCCCTTCTGACAGTACACTGCGCTCGGGACAGCAGCGCGTTCTTGACCAGGTCCACACCATCAAAAGGACCAAATCAAAACCAGGAAAAAATGCATCACTTTCGCCCTCAAGTAAGACATTTTTACTTTTTGTGTCCCTTGTACACTTTGCGCTGGAAGTTATTTGGCATATAGGGGCCTAAGTCATCTCCTAACATAGGTAGGCTTGTGGAAACTTGTGGGGGACATGTGAATCACTCAAACGTCACTGCAAGTTCACATATTTCTGGAAACAAATAAGAATTATTAAATAGCATAGTTCAACTGTTTGTATTCATTTATTTGTATTTAGTCCAACCAAACTTTATTTTGATTTGAGAATACAGGCACCAGGGGCCAGGACAACATTGCAACCCCCTAGCAAAATAGTGAAAATCCACCTAAAGTTTAGTAACATCATGGGCTGTCTTTCAGACATAGACCTCCAACACCAAAGAATTATGTACATTTTATGTGAATCATACATATTTCTATCGTCACATTGCAGAAAATGTGTATTGAAGAGAATGAG
Organism: Aplochiton taeniatus; assembly: GCA_017639675.1. NCBI lineage: Eukaryota > Metazoa > Chordata > Actinopteri > Galaxiiformes > Galaxiidae > Aplochiton > Aplochiton taeniatus. Next base: position 24,711,018 of record CM030174.1, on the reverse strand, counting down.
AAATACCAGACGTATTATGTAAGACTTAATGCTTAGTTAATAGTAATGAAAGTAGGCCATTCAACAGTTACTCTACTTCAGGGCACACTTTGATGGGCATAGGACGGCCTATTTTAATATCTTGGGACATACTTTCGTATTTAATTAGTTACTCTCCCAGACCGAAAGTAACAGTTACATTGCCACTTATCACGTCTGCAAAAGGTCCCGTTCACATGGTAATTATTGCTTCAATTTAGACCGTTACTATAATCCAACCATAATCCTCTGAGGTGAACGCCCAACTATGCTGTTTGGATGGACACTGGACCTAATATCCCCAAATCCATGAGTCACCCTCCAAGACCGATAGACAGACTAAGTGGCTGACTATATGATGTAAATAGTTGCTTGACAAACGGACAATCAGTATGGCCTACAGTCTGACAGGGCTTGACATTGCCTGACTGACATGCTGATCTGCTCTGATTGGTTGCCAAACAGTATAAAGACTGATTTAGTGGCCAACATCCATTTCAGACAGCCATAATGGGCTTATCTTGAGTTTATACTATCACTCATATATTTCGTTGAACCTTTACCCATCAGAATACATTGCTGTATATGAATTAGGAATTGTACTTAGTGGACATGAAAAGTGTTTATCAAATATGTTTGTGTTAGCTAGGAGCTGACATATTTTGGGGGGGTAGAACATAGGCCTATATCTACTATATTTTTCATGTACTATATAATCTCTAGGTTACCTCTTTCATGGGATTGTGATTCCAAGGTAAATCTAAAGTCCATAATCAGTCATGCTTTAGTCAATTGGATGGGATGGAAGTCACTATCTGTGTGGTGTTTGATCAAAGAAACTTGTGCTATGGCCTTATCTACCCCTCAGATTATCCTTATACAACGCTGATATGTCAATGTTTTTTATGCTATATTTTCTTTGTCAACAAAATCATTGCGCCATATTATCCAAACCCACATTTGCCATTTTGTCACATTTATCCGCAGCCGTCTCCCTAACGCATTTCTGTCATTTTCTCTTCTCTTCTGTGTAGGTCCCAGTCTCCAGGGCCCGGCCTTGCTTTCAGAGTTTGGATCGTTCAAGTTCTCTCCAGCCAAGTCCAACGGCACCCTTAGAAGCAACTCCACGACTGCAGCTAACTTCAGCAAAGCGGTAAGTGCTTGGGTCCCTATCGCAAACACACATATTGAGACCTCTGGCAGGCCTTCAGGGTTCTTCTCTGGGTTGGGTTTCAGAGAATGGACGCAGTAGCGTGCGATCCCAACAAAAGCGCCATGTTGTTTTGAAGCGTTAGGTTAATCTGATTAGATGTCGCCATTGAGCCTTTGCTTAATGTGACTGTGGCTTTATTGGATAAGCTCGAATGAAATACCTGTTTGTCTTGGCACTCCATTCCAGTGGTGAGATAGGTGTACCCATCTGGTGTGTATCACTGTTTGTGGAGATGGGTAACTTGCTCCGGCACGTATTCACAACAAGTTTGGCATTCTCGTCTATGACTCCTTCTCCCATATTACAACATTCAAGCCACCATCTTAGCTATAACATCTTTTTAACACAGTATAATGTACAGTACACAAAAACCTAGATGTGAAAGTGGAAACTTATGCATTCGTTAGTTTCAAAATTTGTCCACTGGAACTAGTGAATATTTAATTGCAAACTTGTGTGAGTGTGAGTGTGAGTGTGAGTGTGAGTGTGAGTGTGAGTGTGAGTGTGAGTGTGAGTGTGAGTGTGAGTGAATAGGTGTGTGCCCGCATATGCATATGTAAGCAGCCTCAGGGTTCTGTGACTTGTGTCACCTCCCCATTAAAATGGCTTCCCATCCTACTCCAGTGTGTTGGGTGTAAACCTATCTGGCAAGCAGAGAACAGGGAAGGTTATTGTTTGGGAACCGAAATCCCACTCATCACTGTGTGATTTACGTTCCCCGCCATGGCGCCCTCTGTGTGGAAGAGCCTCTGCGATGACCAAAACATGTTTTTCTTTCAACTTTGCAGTGCCTCTGGTAAAAAAAAAAAAAAAAAAGAATTCAACATGTTCGTAATTTAAAACAAAATACAAAAAAAACGGCCCCTATCTTTTTTTGATGGCTAGCATCAACAACTGAATCACGGTTTAAATCCATGTTTGCTGTAATTGCTGTGGATTACTCTCATAAGACACACCCGTTTGTTAGGAAAGTGAGGATTTCGACTTGCTACACGCGACAGCACCACTACTGTCCGTGTGCTCCACCCGAGCCGGGTCCCAACGCTCGTTGCCCGCCGTGTTTGACGAGAAGCCCTCGGTAAAAATACCAATCGTTGGGGGGAAACAAAGATTGCGTTTGTTTCTGTCCTTTTTCTGTCTTTAAGCTAGAATGTTCTCCATATGTCCCCCCTCCCCCCTCTCCTAGTCTAGTTCCTGAGAAAAACAACACATCACAGTTGTCTTCTCGCTGCCTGGCGATAGTGATTGAAGGCCAAGGGGTTGACTCATGCGGTAACTGGATACGTGGTGCGTTGCCGTGGAAGCAGGCCCAAGCTGTCCCCTCCTATCTGGGTTGTTGGTGATGAATGCTCTTGTCTTCAGCCCGCGTAGCTAGGTGACGGCTGACATTTGGCCAATGCTGAAAGCAGCCTGTCAGAGGCGAATTTAGAGCAGTGAACACATTTATTGCACCAGGAAACGCTGCACATTTTCTGCTTACACTTGAATGGACAAACATGGGTGTGTGTGTGTGTTGGAGCAGGAACCCACCACGGGTGATACAGCTCCCACGTTGTACGATGAGTCTCCAGTGCACAGAGGTCATGGTAGGAATATTTACCAAACCCTCTACGTGTTCTAGGTCAAACAGAACGAAAGCCTTCTCGTTTTGTCCCCAAAATGCTTTGAAGTCCTGGGGTGTTGAGCTCTGGTTGGTTTTTGAAAGCCGTTCGGACTGGGTGGGTATTTTCCCCAAAACAAAATGTTACCAGCCAAGCTAAGGAGGAACCTGTTCTGGAACATTACCGTGTCAGTGACGCGTGTTACCGTCGCACGACCCCGTCAAAGATGGCCCGACCGGGGCTGGCCTCTGTCTGCCCATGGGAACCAACAGAGCCCCACTGGGATCCGACAGACTGGTCTAGCGAGTGCGGTCTCCGACTTGTCCTGACAGACCCAAAAGGAGCTGTGGCGCTCCGTCTCGGCAGAGCTCCTCTCCCTTGCTCTATCCCCAAACAGTTTTTTTTTTGGCATGGTTCTGTCTTGGATAGGGTGAGGCTTTGTAAACTTTGTGGAGTGGTTGGGCTGATAAATGTGACAGCAGTGTCGAGAGGGAAATGATGGGAGGAAGTGCACTGCTGTGTTAAGTTGGGAAGCATCATCTGTCTCTCTTACTCAGGTGGGTGTGCAGAAAAGTCGCTCCCTGTCCAGTAAGACGATGGATCTGAGGAAGGGCAGCTCCTCCAGCCATTGGGAACAACGCTTCCATACTTCCTCCTGGCCTCAGCCACCCAATGGGCTGAAGCCCAGCCGCAGTGACCCGGCCCTGGTCCCTCCCTTCTCACCTACAAAAATGCCCCCCATGGTATGTGGATTGTTTTGGTAAACATCCAATATACACTCAATATACATATTAGGATTCCACATCTGGTTGTTCATTAATGTACTATATAAGAGCAAAAGTTTGTGTAAAGAATTGTACATAGAAATTGAGGGTTCTTAATGTCTTTGTTTTCTCAGCAATTCAAAAGTGGGACTCTCTCGAACCAGCAGTCCCGCAACAGCAAGGGCTACTTCTCAGTTGTCACCGACAGCACCAAAGTGGTCACCAACCAAACACGGACGGTCC